>JACXGM010003922.1:0-39820 GCA_016801145.1 Umbra pygmaea | reverse complement strand
ATCATCCATTCCACAAAGACAATTGGGTATTTAATTTATATGCCAGGCATGCAATACAGTTTATTTATAGGAAAATATATTTATTCTTGTAAAAAATTGCCTCTGCCTCTCTTTTTGCTATCTGGATATTAGGAGAATGTAGCATGTCAACATAGTTTTTGTTACGGAATAGATCCTCAAACGGTGAGTATAGCCTACTTTGAGTTTATATGACCGCGCATCAGTTTCATTACATCCAGTTGCATGCGGGGATGGCAGGGATGGTTAGTTGACGATAACGACTATGCAAACTTTGCTTATTTGGACTTAGCCGTTTAGAAAACCGAATGTACATTATCCAGGGAAAATAACAAGATGTATGTTTTTATATGAAAATATGGAATCATTTCTAGGGGGTGCTAAAGGGGGTGCTAGGCTTATTCTTGGGTGTGCTTTAGCCCCGTCTCGTCCCAGCCTGTCGCCGCCACTGTGTATATTCTCTTCACAGAGTTTCTCTCTTAACTCATCAGATCCAGAGTATAACACTTTTATGAGCAGAGAGTAATAATCATAGACACCTGATACAGAATATACCAGTTGGCCAAATCCTTAGACTTACAAAGTAAATGCAGTTACGAATGCTAAAGTGTTTTATTATCCAAAAACAGGGAATTAATACAATATTCATAATTGTAATATTTGGAGCATGGTGGTTCACCCGCCCATTATATTATTCTTACGATGAAAGAGTTGCTATATGCACAGCAGACTTCGTTTTGACTGTAAAATATACATGTAGCTGTTTTAGAGACAATCATTTAAACTACTGTCACTTCATAGACGCGTGTAAATTATTATAGAGACCCTCGGAATTCGAAAAGTAACTAACAAACTATCGGTTGTATGCTTTCACTGAAGACAGAAAGCACAACTTCAGTATCCATTTTCCACTAGAAATTCAATTGTTTTAAACTTTAGAGATAAAACTTTCTTTAAATGCCTGTTTCTGCAGACAAGTAAGATGAATGTTTACCATGATTTTGGCTTTTTCAGGGGCGTTCCTCCTGCCGTATTTACAGTAGCTACACTCGCGTTCTGTCTGCATTGCTCCTGTCGTATTCTATAGTAGCTACTGTAGATGGCCACCAGATTGACATAAAAGCCCACCCAAATAGTACCGTAGGCTATATGAATCAAACAGCATTCCAGGTTGGAATACAATGTATTCAGCAGTGTCGCACGGCGCAGCGTTCTGGACGTTGTCTATTCAAATACACCGGTATGGCGGTATATAAAAAATCCATATCCTGACGAAAATAAATACCGGTATTCGATGTGAACCGGTATACCTCCCAGCACTAATTGATACCATTTTCGAGACTGCTTAACGATCAGAGTCTTTATCGATACCATTATCGATACTTTTCTGTAATTTGGTGGAAAGACAAGACAACAAATTCCTAATCTTAACAGAACTACTATTGCTTTTATTGCAAAAACGTGACTTCTGATTATTTCAACATTGTGTATTAGAGCAGTAACATAGATGTAGACTACTATCCACAACCTGGATGAGTAACTAGTATAAATGACTATATTAGTATAATAGTATAACAAATAGTTATATAATATAATAGTATAACAATAGGCTACTATCCAGAACCTTTAAGACTTAACTAGTATAAAGTACTGTATTAGTAAAATAGTATAATATTATATATAATGTTACTAATGGCACCCTGGTTCTGGCTAAATCTACATAAACTGCAGATGTAGGCTACTATCCACAACCTGCAGGAGCATTTAGTATAAATGATTGTATTAGTATTATAATATAAAATAAAATAAAAAGTGTTAATTTACCTGTAATAGTAAAATGTTAATATACATAATGTTATTTTATTCATTATAATTTCATATGATAGTATACTGTATCCATTAGCCAAACCTTTCTATAGCCAAAACATCCTTATTCTTATCCCTTATTTCTTCTGTCTCTGTCGCTTTTTTGTTTTAACAAACTGATTAAGAGGCCCACAGAGCGTTGCTCTCCGTAACCAGTCCTAATATGTTTTGATTGATTTGTGATTGCAAGGCTAGTCTTTAAATAAGGTCTACACACACACTGTGCTCATAAATAACTTTCCGGTTTGCGCACATATCTATTTTGAGGGACATATTTGTGTGAAATATCCGACTGTAGAGCACTGAGTTGGCTTACTATTATCATATGAAGTGGTGGTGTGCTCACCATGCATACCTTTGCTGGAGTAGCCTATTGTCCCAAAACCGCAGTCAGGGTAGGGGCGACTCAGAAGGTCAAAGATACTGGATTTTGTTTTTAATTGATGCACTATATTGAGGTGCTTAAGCATGGAAGTTGTGTTGACCCCTTACAAGAAATTAACTTGAAAGATAAATTACATTTCGCTTCCTATTTATCTTAGATTTTAGTAGAATGTAGACAAACCTTAGACCGCTTAGCACGTTCAGCCATCGCAGCAAGATACCAAAGTACACAATTAAGCAAATGAAAGCGCAAGGAAAAGTAATTCTTCTTCTTATGGTAAAAGAGCGTTTAGCAGGGAATCCACTAGAATCCACGAACTTTATTAGACTATCAATGTATGTTTGTACACCAGTGATTTTATTTAAAACTGCACTATGTACATTTTTCAAAAACTACAAAAATAATACAAAAACGATATTTTTCAGACTAGCGTTAGGAATGGATCCAAAAATGGAAAACGTCAACTTAAATAATAAAAAATATAGACAATAGTATAACAGCAAAATAGACATTTCACAATATCTAACTAGCAACAAATTCATATTATGAACAAAAGAATTATGCGTATTTTCAGGCTGAACGGACAAATTTATTGAATGTTACATATGGTACAGTGCCACTTTAAATGACATGACTTGTCTCTGGGGACATAACATTTTAGGATTCACTAGTATCGATAGCAGTATCAATAAGCTCGGACCTTATTGATTTTCGGGTTTTGAGAGATTCTGAACCGGGTCCTTAATAGAACTGGGTCCGAGACCCATCCCTAATACTGAACCACCGGTCTGAACGCACCACTCCGCAGAGCAGAAAAAAAGACAGACAATTCACCCCAATCACTTCAACCCTGATCACTTCAGCTCACCTGCATCTCCTCAGCTCAGTAGCACTAGTATATATGCCTGCATTGTTCGGCCTTTGTTGTGTGCGATTGTTGCAAAGTGTTTGATTACTCTGTGTTTTATTTGCTCCGTTTTACTTGCTAAAGCTTGTTAATATATTAATACAATTTGGTGAATCCTGCATCTGTGTTCTGCTCATTGTTACTCACAGTTAGGGCTGGGCGATATGGCTGAAAACTCTATCACGATACAAGTGTTTCATATTGGTCGATATCGATAATTATTGATCTGTTTTATGACCTATTTAGAATAGGTTAGATTTAAACATTATTATTTTAAATTTAACCTTCCACTGATTATAATCCCCTCAGTTTTAAAGGCAGAAATGTCAACACAACCATAGAAAATACTCAAATAATTAATATGTAAACATAAGTCTAAAATCACAATGAACACTTAACAATTATCTGTTACACTAAGGTGCAAAATTAGAATACTTAAGAAATGCTTAATAAAGTGTAATAAAATAGTGCAAAGTGTTAAATATAAACAGAGAAACCTGAAACCTGAGAAGGTGGGGAAAACAAGTTTGTGATATAGCCTACCAGTCTTGGTGGGGACGAAGGTTTTGCATAATTTGCAGACAACATGGTCTGACTAAGGTCAGACTTTTAAAAAACAAAAAACTGCCATACTGGAGAGCTGACTTTTCCCGTTTTATCAACAATTTCCACGCTCGCTGCGTCACTAAGTTTTCACTTATCAGTTTCCATTTCAGTTACAGAAGAATCCAACACGACTCACGGGACAGTAATATTGCGCAACCAGACTTGATACTGTTAAATGATTGGCTGTTAGCGTGTCACTCGCTACGTTGCTAGGTTACCAGAGAGTGAGTGTCTTTGTTTATGCAACCGAAATTGCTTCGCAATCGCTGTTTTTTTCCGACGAAGCAAAGGAAATTATCGAACGTTTTATCGAACGCATTTTTTATTGATATTGATTACGTGTCTATCGCGAGACATATCGTTATCGTTTTATCGCCCAGCCCTACTCACAGTAGTCGTCATAGCAAATGCATTTTGAAACAAAGATAACAAACAGGTGCTAATGAAATGTGTGCAGAACAGCCATGGTCGGTGGATCTTAATTGGGTACGCCGGGGTCGCATTACGTTTGTGACTGGAGTGAATGGAACGTGTGTAGCGCATAAAACCCATTGTGTGATACCGTTCTGTTTCCCCCAGTCCGAACGGTATTGCGAGCCCGGCGTCCTCAATTAAGATCCATTCACTCCGGTCCCGAACGTAATGCTAGCCCGGCGTCCCCAATTAAGATCCACCGACTGTGGCTAGTGTAGAAGGAATTAAACTGCGCTAAAGCCAACCAGCCTAAAAGGTGTGGTTATAGCATGTTCTTTTAGTTTTTCACTGTTATTTATTGTATTCATTTGATATTTAGAAAACTTTTCATGAAACTATTTTTTTAATCATATTCGGTTCAAAGTTATTGTTTTTTGAATGTTTCTAAGAATTACAGAGAACTGTATATTTTTTGTGTTTGTTACTGTAATGCAACAATAAAGGTTATGCAAAACCATTACTCTTCTTTCAACATGGGTAGAGAAACTCAATTTTGCGTCACTTAGTATTTTTCCTGAAGGGTCACAGGGGAGTGTTTAGTTGCCAATAGATCCATTTAACTATTGAATACAGATCATCTAATCTTCCTGGGATCCATGGAAAAGGTTGTGAAAAATTTCATAACAGTTATATACCAGATATATTGTACTACGGATTATATTACATTCAATACAAATCTATATCAAATGCAGCTGTAAAAGACATAAACAGTCAGCATCATAATTTCCATGAACCCTAGCAGCAACACGTGATATATTGTTACTTAACACTATTTCAACATGCATTACTGCACACAGAATTAAAGCTAATGCCAGTCAGCGCTCAGTTGCAATCAGCCACATACTGGTGTGGTGACATAGGAGTGACTTGTGGTTGCTCATACTGTTGCACTGTCGCCTGAATGCTCTGACCAGGTTAAAGCAGCCCTGCTAACACAGACCCTAACTCACGTCTCAGTCAACTCATTGTTTGCATGGTTAGCATCAGCATAGAGAGTCAGTTTATATTCTTGTAAGACACGTGGCAAATCATTTGTGAAAATAGAGAAAATGAACTGGCCCAAAGCTACTGTCCTGTGGACACCCCACTCTCTGGAATCCATTTAATAGTAGCCATGTAATCGCTTGTGATTTAAAGTTCTTAGGTTACCAGGGGCACAAACCATGTAATAGCTCCAACCATGTAATCGCTTGTAATTTAAAGCATTTTTTTTTCAAGTGGGATCATTTGTGATCAAATTGTGATAAATTATATTAAAGGCTTTAGTAAGATAATTACACTATAATATGATTAGAATTGAAAACAGAAAAGGAACTTTCTTATTTATTAGAATAACCAGATAATTTTTTGCCAACTCTGGACCCCCATCATTAGGCTTTAGTTGAAGTCATTGCAAATAGCGGTGGCGAATTTCCAATAAATGTCCATGTACTGTAGGTTGTCTATAACTGCTAGCTTGTCGTTTTTAAATAGCTGTTGGAAGGTATTTTATAGATGGTATTTTGGATCATTACTCAGGTTTTAGTTCATTTATATTTTTGGGAAGTCTTCAATGTGGTTGAGGTCAGCACTCTGACTTAGCCATTCCAAGAAAACACCACGTTGAGATTAACAACACTTTAATAAATATATATATATATATTATAGGCAAATGGATAATAATCCTGATCGATGAGCCCACAAAACCATTGGAAGCAATGTATAACACTGATATCGTATAACACTGATATCACACATTACCATTACATTTGTCTCCCTAAACAGAACCCCTCAACCAAGCAGGCATCCTCATGTAACAGCGAAGCCTGATGGCCAGATGAAACTACCCATCCGGTACAGGAGTATGCATACTTGACGTTCCCCAACAGATGACGATAGCACACACTACACCACAAACAAACAACTTATGTATGCTCATGTAACTGCGACCAGTGCAATATGTATGAACATCCTATACAAAAAATCCATGATTTGACAAACTCTGTCTTTTATTCAAGCAGCCAGGTGCTTCCCACAGTAAAGGGGGGAAGACATTAGGTCCCAGCAGTCCAACTGTTTGGTACGGGCACCTGGAACTGCAATCCAGGGCCAAGCAGACAAACCAGTGGGGCAAAGTATATAGAGTTTCTGTCTGACCACTTTCTTCCATGGTACAAAAAGAAGAACTGTGTCTTCCGTAGTAGAATTATCTTAATGCATGACAATGCACCATCTCATGCTGCAAATAATACCTCTGTGTCATTGGCTGCTATGGGCATAAAAGGAGAGAAACTCATGGTGTGGCCCCCATCCTCCCCTAACCTCAACCCTATTGAGAACCTTTGGAGCATCCTAAAGCAAAAATATCTAATTGCAAAATTCAAGCAGATACTCTCCATAAACTCACAAGTTCAATGGATGCAAAAATTGTGATGGTGATATCAAATAAGGGGCCCTATGTTAACATGTAACTTGCCCTGTTAAGATGTGTTTGATTGATATAGCTTTTCAATATTCAAGAAATGTCAATTTTCAGTTCTTTACAACCTATAAAATGTTTTGAAACTCTGTTGTGCATAATAATTTGGAACAGTGCATTTTGAATACTGTTTTCATTGGGTGGTTTGTTCAATGAAATGCGACTTATACCCTAACGGTTGGTTACACTGTAATTTGCATCGATTATTTAGGAAAATCAGTGTAAAATATCATTTGCATAATAATTTGGAATGCGGTGTAGTAGGTTATGTAATAGGTAAAGATTAGGCATTTTTGTACTGATTGTGTGCACTTAGGATAGGCCCTGCTGTAGTTAAAGGGAAACTTCACCCTACAGCTATCTGGAGGTGCTAGTAGCTTCTCCCAGACATTTGTAGAACAGTGAGATGTGTTTCACCCATGCCTGGCTAGTGTAAGAGCAAGATTTGAAATTTTGCGGGGATTTTTCATACTCCGATGTCACCATGTGTTTTGAATGGACTTTGGAGATAGGAAGAATGAATATAGGCATGTATTCTGTCACGAAAATAAGCATCCCTGTTATACTGATCTGGCTTTCAAACCTACTCCTTAAAGCCTTGGTTGTCCTTGATTTTTTAAGGTATAGCTTGTCTTTCTGTGACGTTTCTATCAGCCGTTTTAATGCTAAACAGACGAGGTGGTATGATATCTTCAGTATGTATAGAACTACAACGCTGACTTCCTTGTTCCAAGCCCCGCCCACCCGGCATGTTCTCTGGATTCTGTGAAACAGTTCGTAACCAAAGTCGCTGGTAACACAATTGCTACTAACCTAGGATTTGCAGATGAGGAATTTTACAACTTGCTTTTACATTCTGAGTGACATCCAACCATACATGTTTGTGCCCGAGTACACCAAAGAACATTTACAACAAATGGAGTTTGATATTCAGCTTCAACAAGGCAGCATGTTCTACAGATAATCCAGTTGAAACGCGGTTAAATTCTAATTGCATAAGTGCTTCTGAGGGAATATGTCCATCCATGACTACTGAAGAAAAAAGCATTTGCTACGATGAATGTGATCGTGGACAAGCTTTACTTGTAAGGATTGAACCAAAAATGACTGACGACCACATATGTGTCACTGACGTTTTCCAGCACACATGGAAAGAGACGTAGCAAGAGGACAATTAACAGATGAGTAACTTTATTAAACCTATTTTCTGTACCTTGATAATGGAGCACACATCGTGTCTGTGGTAATGTTATTGTACTGTATGTGTAATGTGCAAGCTGTATTTAGTAGCTAGCTGAGTGGGTAAATTACTATACCTTACTATATATAGGCTACTCTTTCTAGATAAAGAAAAATGGATGGGATCGCATCGCTTTTGAACCACTTTCGGCTTTTTATAGCCTATTGTAAAGTGTGAAAGATTACTCCTTCTTTTTGGGCTTGCTTGTAATTTCTGCAACCAGGTACAGAACACCAAACGGGCATAATGAATAGAAATCAGACTACAATTTCAAAAACAAATATGTATAACTTTCTAGCGTCAAGCTCTACAGAGGTGTGCTATTGAATTGCCCATGTTCTGTGTCGGTGCGTTTAAACAGGGACGGGCACTAAATTCGCTTGGAATTCTGGGAGTTGTGGTAGCTCAAGTTTACACGGATACAGAAGCACCCCAGTGGATGCAAAAGGAACTGAAATATACTATCGGCTTTTCTCTGATATATTGAAAAAGTACAGACGTGTATATGAAATAAATCATCTATGGTAACGTTTGTAAATGGTATACTATGAAACTGATTTACTGTGGAACAATCCGTTAACAGAGATTTTATTAGAATACAATATTCCAAACCCGATCTTCTTACCTTGATCTTAAACTCCAGTTGAGAGTTGATCGTATACATCATCTCTGTTCGTTCCATTGTCCTGGCTCCTTCGTTACACTTTCGTACCACCTTAAAACGGATGCACGTTCAGTTTCAAGCATGCACAAATGCACATACACGTAGAATGCAGTAAAACACTGGTTCTTTCTGGGATCTCATGCTGAGGCAGGCTTTGACCTGGCAGCCACGTATATGTTGCTCACCTTGCTGATGGCTTGGAGGGCCATCTTGCAAGATTCATACTGTGTTGAGTCTTTAGGTGCCTTCTGACAAATGACCTGGAATACAGAGAAGGGTCAGAGGTTGGAGTAAATCACACACAGGCACATGCACGTTGATACACAGAGACACTTGAGCATGTACAGTCAAGCATGCAGTTGCTAGGAGAATGGACAATGTTTTCCTCATCTAAGGGCTGGTATAGTAAATTGATATGTATAAAAATCCATGTTGGTTAACTGACATTTTTTACTGTAAAGATTTACATGAGAATTTGTGTAGTTTAAAAAATGACTGAGGCTGATGGCTGAATACAAGATGATTTACCACATGTTGATAAAACATTGATTGTTATGTTTCAACATTTGTAATAGCAATAATTATTGGAGCTTTGTAGTGTATGGCTAATATAAAACAGCTAAGAGCTGTATCCTGGTGCTTTGTGTATAGGAACAGCCCACAGCTGTGGTATATTGGCCATATACCACAGTCCCTCTTACTTTTTATGGTCTGAATTGATAGCCAAGGCTTAATGTCTCTCTTTCTGTGTATATAGTAGGTAGTGTGTTGTAGAAAGATTGCGTGATTAGATACGGTAAAGTATATATTTTTTTTTTCTTGGGAGACGGGTTTTTCAGAAACTCTCTCTCACGCTGTAACATGCACACATGGACACACAAACAGAGCGGTTGGAACATGCAACAGAAACTTTCTCAGGGTTCTAAGTCCTACTGCTTCATGACCTAGTATCCTGCTTTCAAGCTCACGCTCGAGGGAACAACTACAAATTGGGAGGGAACATGAGAGTGTGGGTGGTAAGATGTAGTACATTAAGTGAAATCCTGTGTTAGTAAAAGAATCCAAGAAAGAAGAGCCAATAAATCATGGAAGACACATTATTAGGTCATTAGTGTTTGGACTCCTGAAAAGCATGGAGGATGACTGTGTATATATTTCAGCTGTCTGGCAGATACTCTTACAGTGGTTAGTCAGTCTTTGCACTTTTTCCATCCCAGTCCCCCCCATAGGACTTGAACACAACCATGGCGTTGAAAGCACCATGGTTCTACCAAATGGGCCACATGAGAAATGTACAGGCAGGCCAATCTAACTGTAAGTCCATCTGGATAACAGTGTCTGCCTAAAAAACTAAAATGAGCTCTTTGAGACCAGGAAAGACCACAGCAGTTTATGGGTCTTGGTAAATTTCACCAGGGAAAAGCACACCAATAATCAACCGCGAGGCAATAAACATCTATGTGTGTGCAAAAAATAAAAGCCATGAACAGACTCAGAAACAAATGACCTGCTATCCCAGGACATACAGTTCACAGGGAAGACAATAGTGTGAGATCAAAAGTTATGGGAAGAAAAAAAAGAACTGAGAGGAGGACACTTTGTGAGGAAGGAAGAGAAAACATGAAATCTCTTCAATGTAGCCAAAGTGCCGTAGTTATGTAAGAGAAAAAGTCATTTCCTGGAGGACTTTGTGTTTGTAATTCCGACTCAACATGCAGTACATGTGAAAATATAACACACCTTTCACTCCATTCAGAACAGTTTGACACTGTGTTATTCACATCTATGTGTTTATGAAATGGGGTTATTTTCATAGTAATTGATGAGACGTTAGGGTTAAGGTGTTTGTAATAGGTTAGTTTAGGTGTAACATTTTATCTGGATTATGATTAGGTTATGATTAGGGAACAGGTAAATTAATGTCTGGTGTATGGTTAGGCCTCAGACCTACCACAAGAACAAAAAGACAAGTGTGTTTGTGTGAATCAAAATAAAATTGTCCATGTTTTGTTTGGGCTACTGTAACTTTGTATGTAGTGTCATTTGAGTGGGCGAGTGTTTCTACTTGATTTGGTAAAGCTCTTTGCAGCAGCAGCTGTGTGTGCTGAGTGAGGCAACTTACGTCCATGAGCAGAGGAAGGCGGGTCACTCTCTGCATGGGAAGAATCAAGAAGGAGATCATGGGGAGGTTCCTGCAGTCAGGATGGGCCTCGATACGGGTCAGCACCTCCTTGAACGCTGGACTCTTACTACTGCCATGACACATCCAGATTAAGGAGTCAGACACAGTTGATTTAACTGGATCAAGTATGGCGATTCGTTTGCATGCATCTTCAGGGCATTCCTTGAATCACTGGGTTTACTTACATTAGCCTCTGCAGGGTTCTCTGCTGGTAAACCTCGTTGGAACAGTAGGTGATGTAAGGGTCAAAGTTGGCCTGGGCATGTCTAAACACAATGCCGCTGATGTCATCGATAATGATGTTTTGGTGGTGCATCTCTTCCAACTCCTTAAAAAATCTAGGGACAGATGTCAGACAGACAGAAAGAGAGAGAGAGAATTGAAGAGCCAAAGAAAAAGAGCAGCATGTTAAGCTTTGGCGCTGATTCGTTCTCTGCCGTGAAATCTATCAGTATTGTAGAGATACAGTGCGTTCCAATGTAGCCTCCACATGACTAAAAAGGGAAGCAAAAATATCATCCAGAACATTAAGTTCAGGAATTTGCCATCCGCCCCCGCACCAAAACATCTTTGGAAGGACTAGCATGTCAGAAATGCCATACATTACAACAGGCTGAGTCATGAGCACTGCCATTATTTGTCACTCGTCTACCCACGTATACACATACAGTACTTGCACACACAAACAATGACAGGAAGGTCTATTGACACCTCTGTCCCAATATCAACATCAACGGACACCCTAAAATAGCCAGGGGGAACATTAGCCATAAAACAAAGGGCTTCCTCTTCTGGTCGGCGCGAAGCAAATGGGCGTTATAATGACGGTCCAGTCCCTGAACAGGAAATGGTCGCATGGCTACAGGAAGTTGACCTCAAGTGGTTTGGGCTTGTTTCATGTTGTCTGCAGAGACACCTACAGTGACCTTTCCCATCTGCTGGCATGATTTACATGAACACAAACACACTCTGTAGGACTAGACCGGTGTGAATATTTCTAGCAAACAGGGTGGAAATTGTGGGTCACAGGTGCAGGTAATCACAGTCCCGGAGAGCCCTGCTGCCGCGAATGGTATGACTGTGTCTGAAAAACAAAAGTGCGAGGATAAACGGGGCGATGAGAGAGTTGAATGGAGGGGAAAAGGCATCTGCCTTGGGTCACGCATGTGTGTGTGTGTGCATGTGTACGTGTGTGTGTGCACGGAAAAACCCAGAGGAAGGAAAACCCTCTCCATCCAGCTCAGGAACTTTTCTTGGGGGGAGATATGGTTGTCTGTTGACGCCTTGCTCAATGTGAAACATGTCATGCTGTGAAAGTATGGTGAAAAAACTTAAATGTCTGACCACCTCACTTTTAAAGCAATTTTAACAAAGTGACACACTTTCATAACCATATTCTCTAGTCAATGACTTCCCATGCAAAATGAGGTATTACCATGACAAACTGAATGATTCATGTTTTAACATGAAGTGTTTGCATAATAAGTGGAGAAAAAAAATACTTTGCAGATTGCTCAGAGACTTTAACATTGCTGTGCTGGCAATCGCCCCATCAGTGTACATCACTGGAATCTGACAGAAGCGCACACACACACACTCACACTCACACTCACACTCACACTCACACTCACACTCACACTCACACTCACACTCACACACACACACACACACACACACACACACACACACACACACACACACACACACACACACACACACACACACACACACACACACACACACACACACACTCCTCCCTTGAGTGTCCTGGTCACACCTTTCGGATTAAGGGTGGAGGAGCTTAACCTGCTGTTTGTTTTAAAGTGAGGAGAAAAGACATTTGAGACAAGGGGGAGAAAAAGAATCCAGTTCAACCAGTGTTGCAGCAGTGCCACATGCACACACACGCAGAGCCTGGCCAGTAGGCAAATTTTGGCTGTGCCAGTTAAATCCAGAGCAAAGCAGAAAATTATATTCTATTAACATTAGTTCTGAAAAAGATGTAATTTGAAAATGTATTCAAATATTAATTAGTCTGGTGAAAGATTCAGAATTGGGCTGGCTGAGTATTCACCTCCTCATTCTGGCAGTTTGCCTTATCTCTACTCAGCTGACTGTCATCACACCAGACACTGATCTTTACATCCCATCGTTGATCTTTCTACAGCTAACCTACCTGCCAATGTCTATGTGCAACTATCTCGCAAGATACGGTAAATGTTGGGAAAGCCCAAGGCTACACAGTTTAAAAAAAACAGCTAACAACTAAGCATTACTTATAATTACATTGACGTTATGCATTAGAACAATGGGATACATTTTCTTTTGTGGGAATCATAATGTTGGATGCTAATTTCCTTTAAACAACAATAGCTACTGTGTCTGGTGTAGAGCCGTGGTTCTTAACTCCGGTCCTGGGGACCCACTGCCCTGCATGTTTTAGATGTCTCCCTGCTCCAACACCTACTTCTATGCTCATACTTAGATACCTGGTAGGCACAGTAGTGAAGCTATGAGACATCTAAAGTATGCAGGACAGTGGGTCCCCAGGACCGGAGTTAAGAGCCACTGGTTTAGACTATCGCCAATCTCTGCTTTACTGCAATGATGTCATCCACTTGCTTATTCGGACGGTCTGGTGGAAGTAAAATCAGGATCATACACTCAAACATACAGAACTTTGTTTCCTATTGTTGTGGAGACCTGAAAGTTAACATTAACTTTAATGCTTGCCTATTTTCAACCTAGCTCTAACCTTACACCAAACCTTAACCTTTAACCTGAAAAACCTAAACTTAAGATGAGAATGTGATGTAAAGCTTTATTCTAATTAACCCCATTCTCCTCCAATAAGACAAAATGGTGCACTCTTTTTTTAAGCATGTACGTACATATGCCTTCACATGTTGACTGTTCGCTTTCAGCTGACACCAACTTTGATGCGCTCTTTTGAACTCTAAATTTCTGTTCTTACGGGTCCATTTCAAACAATATTGAGATATTACTACTGTATATATTATGTGGTTGAGTCAAGCTTTTCTTTTTAATATACATTACCTACCTGGATTAAGTTTTGATTGAATGTTCTACTGAATTTCATATCAAGACCAAAGTCCAAATAAAACAAACAAGTTCAGATAGTGTTTTGCCAGGAGGATTTGTGTTGACGTAATGTAATAATGGTGAAGACTGTAATAATACAAACATAAAAAAACAGGACAGAATGGGCTAACCCAGGGAGACGCTTACAGACATAAACACACTGTTCCAGAGAAACAGGCGTCCTGTGTGTGTTTGTGTGTGTGTGAGACCACACAGAACAAAGAGCCTCACCGGCACAGCTCCATATTCATAAAGCACTCTGTCAAAAAGAAGATACATCTGTGAATGGAAACACAGAAACACACACATCTTCTTCATCTGGGCTTAAAGCTGACCGCATGGTCAACAATGACAGCACACAGAGAGGAAACTGACTTTGTTTTCCGTCAACCACTACTAGGCAAATGTGACTTCCTGGAATGTCACAGAGGCTAGAAGTGCCTGTCTGAGTGTGAGTGCGTGGATGTGTGTCTTCCCTCGTTACATAATCCATGAAGAGACAGGTGAACACAAACACGTCCTGCTGTCTCTGCCCTTTACTGACTAAACATACAATGCCGTGGTCACAACAAAGTTCAGCTACTAGCACATAGAAACCACATGCATAAACACACATACTGGCACACACTGACCTGTGACAAAAAAATAAACACAACTCCTAATAGCAATCATGAACACATTCATAAATCGTGGGGTCAAGCCTCACCAACAGGACTAATGTTGACTTTCTTTGTTCAAGCACAATAGCTGCATAGTAAAATGGCCCCTGAATAGTCACATAGTCACAAGCTACACAATGTATGAAGTGGAACTATGATTATGATACTGGATGATTTTTCCTTTGTTGGTTTGTTACAATTGTCAGTCTCCTGTGTATGATTCTTACTGATCTCAAGTCAAGGCACTGACTACAACACCCACAATCCCTTGATATTTCTCTAAGGAAAAAAATAGCATCAGTGTAAAGCACCAGCAACACGCATGTACTGGTGTGTGGGGAAAAAAGATACAAAAGATTTCCAAGAAATTGGGGAGGGGGGTTTCTGTGTTTCAACACATTACTTTTAGTGTTCCTTACATTTAAAAGTACATTTAAGGTGCTTGGAAGTACAGGACATTACAAACACATCCCTACTCTGGCTTGGCAGACCAACTCAAATTATGTCTGAGTTTTGGCCCCTGACTATGCAAATATAAAAACATTTGTTTTTACAGCTAAGCAAATTTAAAAAGGGCTATTTGTAGAATTTTGCAGCAGTGAGACAACTTACTTCTTGCTGGCTTCACACACATCAGTGATGTTGGAGAAGAGGTGATGGTGTTCTGTTTTGGTCATTGTGTTGCTGAGCTCAGAGGAGTTCTTAAACATCCGAATGAGGATCTCCAGGCTGTGTAGGTAGGAGTGCTCTGATGAGATCAACTCAAATATGGCCTGAGAGTTGTGAGGAAGGAAATATAGAGAGGGAAGAAAAGAGTGAGACAGAAATAACATCCATCCATTAAAATATGCCATTTAGCGGGTGCTTCTACAGTCCAGCTATATAGGCCGTGGCTTTATTATTAGTAATAATATCATCATTGACTAATGAAAACCTGCCGACTTCCTTTAAATCACTAAACCACTGGTCATGATGTCATATAGAAATAAAGCAAGTGTAAATGTGTGTGAATGGAATTAATTATCATCTCTAGCATACCTCTGTGGTATATGAATGTCTTGGGCTTGTTAGTGAGCAACAAGGTTTATAGCAGGAAAATAAATACATTTAATTACACATCCTGAGGCCATATGTTTCTATAGGTAACTGTGGTTTGTTAGCCATACGCCATGTGACAAGGTCTGTTTTGTTGATTTGATGGGATGCTCGGGTTGAGATATTTTACATTTTTTCATAATGTAGCAGATGATCTTATCTATAGTTAGTAGAGGGACATTCACTGGACCAAGTTAAGGTAAAGTGCCTTGCTCAAAGGCACTAGATAATTTAGTCCATTTAGGAATCAAACCGACAACCTCCCAATTATAAGTCTGACTCCCTAACCAGAGCCATCTGATGCCATGCCGTACCTATGACACTTCAGAAACAACATTACCTTACCCCTTCAGTCAAATGTGACTACATGTCTGTCTTTCAGAAGTGAAAATGCCTAGACATCCTTGAATGTCTACAAGTTAATTCATCCAGTGGACTTACTTGTCCTTTCTGGGCACCCACACATCTTTATTAACACTACCATATTTATTTTTTTATTACTAATATTTCATTTTGTATTTATAGATGCCAGCATTCTAATGTTGCTACACTTTCATGAAAGAACCAGCAAGTAAGCATTTCATTAAATGGTCTATTGTTTGTTTTGAGTTTATTATTGTTATGAGAGGTTACAGAAGTATATTGGAATGGATTTCATATAGTAACCTATAAAGTAGTTAACTAGTTGTCATGTGTAAATGTGTGTGTGTGCTAGTCCATTGTTGATTAGAACGTCTGCTTTGCGGATCAGGTCCAAGTGCATAACACACATGCACGCGCGCACACACGCGCACAATTATGCAGTTACCTCTTGCCGTTTTCGCTGTTCCTGGCTCAGCTTATCATAAAGTCCACTTTTCCTTACCTGCAGGAGAAACATAATTAAGGATATTTCCAGAACAAGGAAAACAGCATCTCTAACACCTTGAATGCCTGGTGGCTGTGCATCCCTTTAGGAATTCAAGAAAATGTTTACAGGTGAGTTTATAACCCTTGACTTTAACATCTACAATCTATTAAACACTAAATCCACATTGTCATAACTGAAGAAACAAAGTGATTCTTATAAAATATCACTTAAAATAATGAGTTGAACATTGCTGGTAAACAAGGTAAAAGTCAACAAACCATGTATTCATTGTTTAAAACTATAGTGTGTATGGTCAGCCAGGACATATCTTTCTCTCACAATGAGAATGCTGGTTTCATTTCTTCAGGCCTTCCGACACACTAGTAGAAAGGACACTTGAGGTGAAGCTTGGTGTTCAGCTATTTGTGGCAGTGCCACATACACAAGCATGCACGCACGCACAGACACACACACACAGTTGTCTCCATTTTACCTAACCTTAACCTTAGCCCTAATCCTAACTTTAACCGAACCCTTGTTTTAAGATAACATTGCATTATACCTAACCTTAACCTAAATAACATACCATTTATGCCTAAACTTAACCTTCCTCTAATGCCTAAACTTAATATTAAACCTAACCTGGAATGCCTGAACCTGAAAGTAGTCTAAATTGAAACCATAAACCTAATTGTAGCCTTGGCCTTAAATATAACCCCTAAGTCAGAAATGGACTTTGTCCTTATGGGGACCAGCAAAAGGTCCTAATATGGGCATTTTTGTCAAGTATTACTATCCTTGTGAAGACTTTTGGTCCTAATATGATCTGTTAAACCAAAACACACACACAGTGTCTGTTGGTGAAAGCAACAAAGCACACATTTCATTGCTCCAGCCGAAATGCAACAATGAAGTATTTCTTATAGTAGTCTAGTAGAGGCTGAATAAAGACCCCAGCGGGCATGACTGGAGAAATGTTCTCTGTAGGCAAGTCAGTGAAAGAAACACAAGCTATTGGAAATGGTACAAAAGAAATGAGTGTGCATGTTCACAAGTGGTTTGGGTGAGCGTACATGTGCGTTTAGTATTACACTGAGAATGTATTATATATTTGTATTGGAGGGGTGATGTCTCAGTCCTACTCAAATATCACTACAGAAGCTTGGGTTTAAATCTAGTGGAATGCATGGTTTTGGCTGAGTGAGTTTTAGATTAAACAGTGCAAGCCTCGTGTCGCACACACAGTTACAAGAGTCACCTCGAGCACTTTCTGTTAATGTCGATCCAGGCCACACAAACATGCACGTAATCAGCTTCCAAAGTTTAATCACCCAGTGTAATAATATCCACCAAAACATTTGGTTCCGGTTTCAGGGTCATATTCACACACGCGCACACGCACGCACACGCACGCACACGCGCGCGCACGCACGCACACGCGCGCGCACGCACGCACACGCACGCGCACGCACGCACGCACGCACGCACGCACTTCTGTTATTTTGTTCCAGGGTCACAGACTAAGCCACACCAGGTTTCTGACCAGCTGGGGTTGTTAAGCCTTGAAAACCTCATGCTTTTACACAAAAAATGTTACAGCCAAAATGTCTGTACATTGTGACAGCCAAAACGCCGTCTCCCCCGAAAGTATCTGTCAGTTACACAAGTCAGTGTGACAGTTCAAATTCTCCCTTACTTCTATTTAAAAAGCACAACAATCCCTGCTTTTTCCATAAACACAGGTCTCTACCCAGACAATTCCTCATCGTTGCCAAGCACCGTTCCACTTCGACACACATACTCCATAATATAAGCAGTGTCAACAAACAAACTCACATTTCTGTCATTTAGACTATCTTTTCCATAATCAGTTAAATTAGCGAGTGCATGATTGCTACACTTTTAATTCCCACGTGGGAAACGAACCGACAACCATGCCGTTGCATGTGTCACGCTCCATTGAGGCACATGGAACTAATCCTCTCCTTCGTCCATTAAGGCCACAAGCACGTCGGACTGCAACTATTGAAATCTCCCTGATCCTTTGTGGTTTGTGGAGCCTTTAGCAAACACTGATTACAATCAATGCCAGAAGAGACCATTCACATACATGGGTGTGCTCAAAACAATCTAAAGGTGATTTCATTTACAAAACAAATGTCATCAAAGGTTTATGACATTCATGACATGACAGCTGAACTTCGGCCTCTTGTGGAGTTTCCCTAAAAAAAAAAAAGGGCCATATCAAACTGGAGGTGTGCCAGTCACCTATGTCATATGCAAAAGAAAAAAGTGGGGCAGGATTTTAAATTGTCAATCCTAACCCAACGTCAGAGCCTGCTTCCTCATGATTCTGGAAACTTGAGACAATTCGAAACTTAAACAGGAGGAAAAGCCAAGCCCCAGGTGTACTGGGATGTGGAGTAGGGAACTTATGACAATGTTGGCACTTTGTCTGTCCATTAAACCAGGAAGGAAATCATACTTCTAATCCCAGTCATATCGATATGTTTTCTTCCGTGGAAACCCCCAGTTCTGACTTAAAGTCTGGTTTCAGTTACTGGAATGGAAAAGCCTGCAACTGATGTGAAACACATTGGCCTGGTCGGAGTGGAGTCATGGCCCAGAAAAGCAAACACCTTCCAACTGGCATGGAAAACAGAGGACGGGACTGGACACTGTCTCCCGCAGTCTGCTGTCACCTTAATTTCTTCCGCTTTCATCTTCCATTAGAAACATTTGGATACATCAATCTCTTCGGTCTCTGCAGTTCGACGAGCAACATCTGAACCAGGGGATATTGTTTTAGCAATAACAAACAAAGAAGTGGGGTTTATAGCCAATATAGCACAGCTGTTCTTAGGCACAAAGCAACACAGAGTGCTTCAAAACAGCCCAAACCTGAGGTTGTTTGGACATATCCTTAACCCCTCAGAGGGGCCTTAGTGCAACTATAAACCGGTTTCTGACATAAGCAGAATTTGAACTGTTAGAATTACATGGTTTTGTCATGTCCGTGGTATACAGTCGTACATATCATTGCTTTCAGTCAATCAGCATCTGAACCACCCGGGGTTGTAATAAGTTCTCAGGTTTTTGCAAGTGATTCCTTCATTCCTTTACTTTTCACACTCACCATCTTAAAAATGTTCAGCCTCAATTAACATCCATGAATGTCTTTCTCGTCCACTCCCTCCGATAAGACAAAACATTAGCAAGAAGCACGGAAGGCAAACAGAATGAGACCTCCTCCACACTCTCGCTACATCCCTGTATCGCACCGCCCTGGGACTAAACTGGATTACATAACCACACACTAACCAGAGTCCCCGCGCTGCTGCTCTCTCAGGGATGCATATTCCACATTTTTCCATTGGGAAGAATCTCCGGTGTTTGCCAGCCGGCTGTGTTTCCCAGTCTCCAGTCCCACCCAAGATATTCCTGCCTGCTTATTGCATTCCCTGCTTATTACATTTACCAAGATTTTGTTTCATCTCTGCATTATATTCATCACTATCCTTCACACTTTCTTACTCACTCTCCAGACAGAAAAAAGACAGACAAAGACTGAGATAATGGAGAGAGACAAGACAATGTAAAAGACACACAGAGAGACAGAGATGTAAACAGGAGGTAAAAGCTGCAGCCAGACTCGCTAAAGCAGGCAGTATACTTTATTCCTATAGGCTAGCTGAGGCAGTTGTTGTGCCCATTCACACAAGTTGTGCTTTCTTACTTCTAATCTCTCCCGACAGCAAAGTTGTTGGTGGCAGGAAATGATTACCAAAACAATTGGGGCTATCGCTTTTGAAATTAGCTTTCACATCTTTGAAGAAAAAGATTGGTGTGCAGCTTTCTGACCAACCACAGCACACTGTAGTCCAGGCAACACTAAACGCAGCTAGAAAAAATAAACATGCATGACATGGCAAAAAAAAATGTCAAACCTTCCCAAATCACCTAGTGACACCAGTCAAATTTTGTCCAACTTTTCCAATGGTGTTTTGACAACATTCCTCCTAGATGCCGTTTTATCACCCAACCAGACAGGATGTACTGTCCGTCCAGAGAGACACTGCACCAAGACGCAGCACGTGTGTGTGTGTGTGTGTGTGTGTGTGTGTGTGTGTTTGTGTGTGTGTCTCACCACACTGAGTTGGCTCCAAGAGGTCCGTATGGGTCGGTACTGAACCACGATGCCCTCGTCGGATTTTGGCTCCCTGGACTCCAAGTCTTCATCTGAATCATTGTGAAGAGCCTTCTCTTGGTAGTTCTGGTACAGCTCCTCCTCTAAAAAAAAACCCAGGTACACAGACAGAGTGTCTGAAGTAGGGCTGCAACCAGGGTGGGAAATTAACACCCGCCACCCGCTAAATGCGGGTAGATTTTCACATTGGCGAGTAACATTTCCCAATCTACCAGCCACTCTGGCGGGTGAATTGTACAACATTTGATACATTTTTTTGTTTTTTATTTGGCTACTTTAAAAATTACTTGTTTCAGATTGGAGATAAACGCGTTGGACAAAAATGCGGAAGCTTACTCATTAACCATGAAAGACGCACTTCTGTCGAGGTGCATATTTGATTGGTTTTCGCGGAACTAGTCTATGAGAACTCCAGCCTTGAGCTGCGGATCCATAAACATAGTGCGGTATAGAAGAAAAACAAATCAATTTAGTTCCCAGTATTAAGACAGAGTAGGCTAGATTAAGTCAATATAGAAATTATCATGGACAAAACGTGTATATTTACAGATATGGGGAAGTTGATGTGAATATGATATGATTTTTTGTTATCGAAAAAGGAAAATCACACACAAACAGCGCGGAATGCTAAACGCTCATTGGATGATTCAGCTGTCACTAAAATCACTCATTTAGTCTGCGATAATGATTGGATTCTGATAAAAGCCGCTCTCATTTTGCCAGAGACATTTACACGCGCAAATTCCAACTTCTCAACTGTAACTTAGATTATTAACAACGGATTCTAATTTAAGTATCTTACATCGCCATAATATGGTTTCTTATATTGTATAATATGTTGTATTATGTTTCGTTTCATTATTGAAGAAGCACTTGCAACTTTGATGGGGGTCAGATGGCTCAGTTGTTAGGGAGTTGGACTAGTAATCAGATGGTTGCTGGTTAGATTCCGTGCTGTGCCAAATGTTGTTGTCTTTGGGCAAGGCACTTCAACCTAAACTGCTCCAGGAAGAATGCCCCTGTAGTTACTGTATATCACTCTGAATAACAGTGTCTGCTAAATGACTAAATTGTAAATGTGGTGTTCCTGTAGTTACTCTAAATCAATCTAGATAACAGTGTTTGCTAAATGAGTAAATTGTAAATGTACTGTTCCTGTAGTTACTCTAAATCAATCTAGATAACAGTGTTTGCTAAATGACTAAATTGTAAATGTAGTGTTCCTGTACTTATTGTAAGTCACTCTGGATAAGACTGTGTGCTAAATGACTTAAATGTAAATGTAAATCATTTAACCAATGCTTCAATAATTTTATTAGTAATCCCAGATGTTTTCCAAACAGATTATTAGAAAATGAATTTACAAATGTGTAAAAATATTGTGGCGTACGTCAAGTGTTACAACAGTAAGGTTTTACACCTCTCAAAGTTGAAATTGCCTACTGTTGCATATGTGATTTAAAAGTAGCTGACTAAAATATGGTATTAGGACATACAATTAGCAAACAGATTAGCACAATAGGTCAATTATCTGAAAATGATTCACCTCAGACTTGTCTTCACTAAATGTCCCTTTAGTAATTTACCTATATTAATATGTATTCATAGTGAATTTAATGTATTGAAGCAATATAGAATATAGTAATGTGTTTTCTTTTATGTATTTGAATTTGGGAAAAAGTGGCTGGTAAAAAATAGAAGTGGCTGGTAGACAAAAAACTTAATTTCCCACCCTGGCTGCAACTAACGATTATTTGGATAATTGATTAATCTGTGGATTATTTCTTCGATTGACAATTTGAACACATAACAGACCTAAATATGTGCAATAAAACATGTGCAAAAGATATGTTAATTTCTTTAGTAAGGTGCAAAACATGGTATTTTTTACCTTGCTTAGACGGACCTGAGGCTTAAAATAATTGTGTCTACAAAACAATTATAGAAACAGCTTTTAAAGATCATAGTTGTAAATAACCTTAGGCCTGTTGAATATTACTGTTTTGAATTTAGTATGACTTTTATTTTGAAACAGACTTTGGAGTTTCCACTGTGCGCAACAGTTGTTGGAAAAACGATAAATGTAAATCATATAGTTTAACAAATTAGCATCTTCCGACGAGCTACAAGGTTAGCATATGTAGTAACACTGTAATAGTAAGATCTGGTTTGTGTTTTAAATTAGTTTTGCACTATAACTCTTTCTGTTTGTTCACTTAAGCACTAACGGGTAGTGTTAAATGAGCTTGCTAGATTAACGTTAGCTCTACCGCATCTGTTCTACCACAAACATTAATTAGCCAGCTAATTAAATACACTTGTCGTGCAATGTTGAAGTGGATTTGATTTAATAAGCTGGATCACGACCAAACACCGGCTATATGATAAATAAGTACTACCTGCTGTGGGAAAAACTATCCCTTGTTTAAAAACGCAACGCATGCTATTATTATGTAGCAACTTACCATGCTGTTGAGTCCCCTTCACTTATCGCTCCAACCTGTTTTCTTTTCAAGTGCTTCCTAATTACGGTCATGCTCCGGTGCCATTCCATTTATGTTTTACAGAGTTTGCACGTAAAACTTTTTTGTTGAACTTAAAGTGAAGTTCTGCCATAATATCGAAGATTTGGTTCAGACAGTTTAAAATGTTTTTTCTTTCTTAAAGTGACGTAGCTCCACCACACAATGAGCAGCGATATAGACCCAACAAATCGATAATGAAATTCGTTGCCAACAATTTTAATAATCGATTTTTATGGATTTCATCGATTCGTTGTTGCAGCCCTAGTCTGAAACTGAGGTATGCTTACCGAAAGCATGCCCCCTTACACTTGACGGTACATTTGACACAGTCGTGCCTAGTCTGTTTCAATTGCATTCTAATAAAGACACTTACCTTCGCTGTCAAATGTCCTCTGGGGGATCAGTCCTTTCATCTTATCAGGACTCTAAATGAGAGAAGAAGGGAGGGAGAAAAATACATTAGTGTGTAATGTCTACTCAAGATTTTTAAGATGACTTTTTCCACGTGATATGATCATTCTTTCTTTGACAATCGCTGCGTAAACCAATGTATTCAATTCCAATCAAGCCCTTTCAACTAAACTGAGTAAGTGCAGAATGTCACTGTTCTACATTCCTCACATCTATTAGGAGATGAACAATGCCTGACACAGGCCCTAGTACAGTACAAGCTAGTGTTGTCAGCTCAATGTCAAGGAAATGTGTTATTAGCCAAAACCGGTTATGAATGACAATTTACCAGGTTGGTTTATTTTAGAAATATAACATCTAATCCTCTTCATAGACCACATACACCTGTCAAATTCTAAAGGCTGGCGGTAAGTACATCCTATGTCACCTGGTCTTGACCCCTGACCTTTACACTTTTTTTGGGGCTGACCCCTGCCTAATTAAAGAGCAGTGTATGTTTGTGTATCAAAGTCCCATGTCTTCACCATTATTAAACAAAGATCCTTCTGGCAACATACTGTTTTACCTTTTTTGGATTTGGACTTTGAACCTGATTTGAAATTCAGAAGAACAGTTAATGAATGATTAATTCAGACAGGTTATGGATATTAAATCTTAAAGCTTGTGTAAAGCAAAGAGAGAACAGGACTGTTCCTTTGAAATGTCCGATGAGAAGAAGCATGTCAGGTTTATAGGAGCACATCAATGTTGCTGTCAAATAATAGTAGATAGTTTAACACATATGAATGGAGGTTTAACACATAAGAATTGATATTCTCAAGGTAATGAATAAAAAACATCTAGAAAATTCTTTTTGTGATTTTTGGATACTGGTTGCAAAAATTGAGATGTTAACAGAGACCCCAAAAGTTGTGTGCCATGTCATCAATCCCACTTGGCTGAAGTATGATAATGACACTACTTAGATACATGTAAACAGAAACATATCTAACCCAATATTGGAGGTTTTAACAGTATTTTTGGTATCTCACTAAAGTCCCAGACTGCATCTTCAAATTAAAAAAATAGTGATTTTTTTCCATCTCTGGTCAACACTGTGAACATATTGTCTTAAAGGGGACAGGAGCAAATTAGAATAACAGATTTGTTTTTCAAACCTCAACATTTTCTATCACACAAAATCTTTCTGCATACCTCTACAGTTATTTCATTCTGATTATGTCCTGCTACTCTCGTCTTTAGGCTCCATTTCATTTGTGTTACTGTGTGTTGTGACATAGGTATTTTTTATTACTTTCTTTTTTAGATGTATTACTTTTCATAGGCTCCATTTCATTTGTGTTACTGTGTGTTTTGATATAGGTGTTTTTTATTCCTTTCTTTTTTTAGATGTATTACTTCTCTGTAAAGCGCTTTGGTCAGCCTAGTGGCTGTTGTAAACGTGCTATACAAATAAACTGAACTTGAACTCTAAGCATTAAAACAGACCAGATATTGCTATACATTTTGGGAAAAGTGGTCACATTAAACACTAATGTCATCTGCACTGTCAACAAGTGTCAAATTATTTGAATATCAAGACACTGCATATGGTTGTAGGAATTGTTTAAATATGTCATTAATATATACATTTTTAGGCATGTATTTAAAGTTGACAATATAAGTCTCATATTTCTGGTATTGTGGAGTTGTCCAACATCAGTTGAAATAGCAATTAACGTTACCGTTCCATGAATGAAGAAATCAATGCTCTCCTACCTTGATCTTCCCTGGACTGGAGGGTTTCTCCCTGTCCTCCTGTGCTCCTTTGAAGACAGACTGCAAAGGCCGGTGAGCTTTGGGGTCTGTGGTCGGCGCCTCCATATCCACTCCGCTCACCACTGCCTTCCTGTACGACGTCGACCGCAACCCCCTCTTCATAGCACCAGCGTTCTCACTGTCCCCATTAAGCCCGCCACCGGTAGAAAAGAATGTTCCGGTTTCCACCATACTAAGTGCCCGCAGGCTCCGCTTGGTAGTATCCAGGCCCAGCAGACCTCCGAGACCCTGGATCTGTGGCCCAGCAGATGGTGCCTTGCTCAGGGAAGCCAGCCCCTTGGGGATCAGCTGCTGGGTGCCCACCTTCTGGGCAGCAGCACTATGGGTGCTGAGGACAATGGAGGGTAGGGGGGAGACGGAGGGGGGCGTGGAGCATGTCGAGGAGGGCGAAGGGTCTGACTTGCCCGCTGGGGAGGGGGTGCGGGGCGTGGGGGGGTCCGAAGGGCTGCTGTGGGTGGAGGTGAAGGATGACAGGGAGTGGATGCTGGATGTGGAGCTGTGTGACGGGGTGTGGGTGAGGATCCCAGGGGGTGAGGGGAGAGGGTTCTGGGAGTGGTAGGTTAGAGGGGAGGTCTGGTTACCATTGTGGTAATGGCTGTTGTTATTAGGGGTCGCTGGTGGCAACGGATGTCTGGTTGGTGCGTGGTCCGTCGACGAGGGGCTCATCCCAAACACTATCTGTTCCCGTTGTGAGGTGAGCATGAACGGGTTGGAGAGGCGCTTCGTGGAGTCCGGAGGCCTCCTGTCCCGCCGTGCCATCTCACCGTTGACTATTTTATCAACACCGTCGCTCTGATGCGCCTTATTGTCCAGGGATGGAGACGTCTCCTCCACTGACTTAAACCTGGACAGAGAGAACCGTCCATTGGAGAAAGGTCCAATACTAATGCTCCTAAGCACCCTTGTTTTTCTGGGGGGTTTGTTCACAGTCACCGTCCCTCCCGCCGGCTTGGCCACCACTCTTTCTGCCGGTTGGCTTAGTGTAATGTTGCTCTTGTTGTCCATCATGGGGAAATCCTTCACATGGACTCCGATATGGTGGCTGAGGGGCCGGGACTTGCTGGGGTCTCGTGAGCCAGACTGGTTGGCTGTGCGCCGCTTCCACAAGGGGATAATGTTATTGTTGGACAGATCCACCTCATTCCCGCCTTCCATGTCAATTGCTGGTCTGTTCCTGCTCACTGCACAGCTGGGGTCTCGTCTGACCCAATGGGTTCACTGTGAAAACATCCCAAGAGCAGAGAAAAACTGCAATGATCCCTGGTTGAAAAAACACATATCATTCAAAACAACTGCAAATCACTGAGAGTGCAAAGTGAGTACTCACTTTTAAGGCTTACTTATTAACTACAACTCTGTTAGGTATGAAGCTGGGTCATTCATTCATTTATTTATCACTGTACCAAATTTAATCCATGAACATTAGCCTAACGTCCGATAATAATTGGTCATAAGAAAGGTAGCCTTTGGTTTCCTTTCTACAGGTTCTCTCATGACACACTGAAATGTGATGGAGTAAAGTTTGCTCAGTTGAACCTAGGAACCTAGGAACAACTGTTTAAATTAGGTCACACCATGTCACACAAGGAAATATTTCTAAATATTCAGAATTAGAGTCTACTACAGTGCCAAAGAAAGTGGGGTAAACAATATTACGAGAATTCCCAGTAACCAGAGTGAAGGTAAAGTCTTACCTTGCTATTGACCAACGATGTTTCCCAGCGAAACCTAGGCATTGTTTCTTTGCGTTGGAAATCTCAATAAGGAACATTGCCCAGAAATTTTACATCCAATGCTATAGGTAAACGTTTTCTTTTGTGCAGTAAGCTTAGACATTCTATTTATTCCATGCACCGTGTATTTTTTCTTAACGCGTCTGAACTTCTGCAGGTCGGTGTGTTCTGTACAAGTGAGTCGAGGATCTGTGTGCTTAGGATCCTGTAGTGCGCGAGCGGGAGGAGGCAGAATGAGGACGGACAAACACAGAGCGTCCCAAGTTCACGTGACGTCATGTGCACTATAATTCAGTTCTCAGAACTGATCTTGTATTAAAGACTTAAAAGACGTGAGCCCTAACATGTCTAGTAACTTACTTCATGGAGGTGTGTTTAACAATGTGGCTACAGCCAATGTCCATAAAATATATATATATATATATATATATATATATATATATATATATATATATATATATAGTTTGGAGTGGGACCAGGTTGTTTAAGTATGGGACACGTTCTTCTTCTGGAAGTGTTCACTGTGATTTAGCGCCGCGTTGTGGTTCTAACGGTACACTACCTGCAAGTATAGTAACACCAAAGAATGTCTAATAAGGACTCTGGTAACACTATTGGCCCAATAAGGAAAGGTAAATATATATTTTTTTAAATAAAACACCCCCAACTGAAATGTTATATGTTGACCCGACCTCTATATAGTACAAAGTGAAACAGGTGACTTATCTGCAACATTTAGGCTAATACGGGAATATGATTTATTGCCATTCATTTAGATTAAAAATAATTAACAAATCAACATGACACATGCAAGTGTGGGAAACCTTTGGACCATTCTCGATTTCTTAAGAGACAAGATTTAATTGTTAGGGTTACATTAGTCAGGTGAAGTCAATTTCAGTGTTTAAATATTACTCTGAATTAAAGGTGCTATCTGTAGAATTTGAGCCATAAAAACAGAACAATTTTCTCTTTCAAGTGAAAACCTTCAAAGCACTGTAAAAACAGCATTCCTTGATAAATGTCGGAAAAGAGGATGTGTATGGGATATTTTAAAGGGGACAATTTGTTTGATATTTGGCTGATTAGCCATATTATATTACACTGTATACCAAGGGAATGTCATAACAACACTTTCTAATGCCCTGTTTGCATTGGAAAACAGTTTATAAAAGCAATAAGGCATCTCAGGGGTTTGTGATATATTGAACATATACCACACGCCATTTTACCTTAATGCCTAAATGTATGCCTACACTATGCAGTGCTGTGTTTAACAGGAAACATTTTTTTTCTAAAATGTTCTCCCCTCCAAATTGGTCTTGTCCAATTCCCACTGACCCTGCCCCATTGGCAGCTTAGCAAATCCTTGGACAGATATGGGATGGTGAATAGCGCTCACAGGGTTCACCCAACCACATCACTGAGTCAGCCAATTCTTTTCACACTGCTCATCCAAAATAAAGCTTTTAGTCAGCTCATGCATAGAATTACCAACTACACTTCAACAATTGAACTTACAGGTGCAAGATGTGCTCACAAGGAGGCACTGGGTACCAACATGGCAAATTACATCATTTGACTTATCTATCCCAATTCCACATGCCAATTTGCGCTGCCTCATGCTGGATGTCCGGGCAAAGTCGGAGAATCCATAGTCAGGCTCAAACCACTGACTATCTTGATGTAGACTGTGCGGGTACCTTGTCAAGTCGCTCTTTAGCAACTCCTTGTTGGACACCTGTGAATTCTAATTTAGTTGTGTAATTGATGAATGCGGAGCCTCTCACACATATATAAACTTAAGGCATATGTGTTGAACAAGCAGGGTGAAAGGAATCAAACCAGTTTGGATTTACTTTGTTTGAGGAAGCATGTGAATGATCTTCAACGATCGCACACCTGCTGAGGACATCCCTTTGAGAAAAGGTCAACAATGACAAATTGGGAGGGGAGTAAAACAGGGGTAACCCCCCCCCCAAAAAAAATATGTAAATGCATAGGAGACATAGGAAAACCCAAGCACAGCACTTTTTCCTTGATGAATGCCTAAACCAATAACAATAGCAACACATGGGAACTCAGTGATAGTACAGTCACGGTCAAAAGTTGAGAATTAAACAAATACACATTTTACAAAGTCTGCTCCCTCAGTGTTGATGATGGCAATTTGCATATACTCCAGAATGTCATGAAGAGTGATCAGATGAATAGCAATGAATTGCAAAGTCCAACTTTGCTATGAAAATTAAATTAATCCCCCAAAAACAATTTCCACTGCATTTCAGCCCTGCCACAAAAGGACCAGCTGCAAACATGTCAAAGAATGTCTCGTTAACACAGGTGAGAGTGTTGACGAGGACAAGCCTGGAAATCACTCTGTCATGCTGATTGAGTTAGAATAACAGACTGGAAGCTTTAAAAGGAGGGAAATCATTATTCTTCCTCTGTCAACCATGTTTACCTGCAAGGAGACATGTGCCAATGCTTTGCACATTAAGGGCTTCACAGGCAAGGATATTGCTGCTAATTAAATTGCACATAAAACATATTTTTATCGGATCATCAAAAACTTCAGCTGCGGGATCGGGGCACCACCAGTGCAGAGCTTGCTCAGGAAAGGCAGCTGGTAGGTGTGGGTGCATTGGCATGCACAGTAAGGCAAAGACATTTGGAGAAAGGCCTAGTGTCAAGAAGGGCAGCAAAGAAGCCACTTCTCTCCAGGAAAAATATCAGGGACAGACAGATATTCTGCAAAAGGTACAGGGATTAGACTGCTGAGGACTGAGGTAGAGTCATTTTCTCGGATGAATCTCCTCTCCGATTGTTTGGGCCATCTGGAAAATATTTTGTCCGGAGAAGACAAGTTGAGGGCTAACATCAGTCCTGTGTCATGCCAACAGTAAAGCATTCTGAGACCATTCATGTGTGGAGTTGCTTCTCAGCCAAGGGAGTGGAGCTCACTCACAGTTTTTCCTAAGAACACAAGCATGAATTTAGAATGGTACCAACACATCCTCCAAAAGCAACTTCTCCCAACCATCCAAGAAAGGTTTGGTGATGACCAATGCCTTTTCCAACATGAAGGAGCACCTTGCCATAAAGGAAAAGTGATAACTAAGTGTCTTGGGGAACAAAACATCAACATTTTGGGTCCTTGGCCAGGTAAGTCCCCAGACTTTAATCCTATTGAGAACTTTGGGTCAATCTTTAAGAGGTGGGTGGACAAACAAAAACCCACATATTCTGACAAACTCCAAGCATTGATCATGTAAGAATGGGCTGACATCAGTCAGGATGTGGCCAAGAAAGTTAATTAACGGCATGCCAGGGTGGATTGCAGAGGTCTTGAAAAAAAAAGGTCAACACTGCAAATATTGATGTAATTGTCAATAAAACCCTTCAAAGCTTATGGACTGCTTGTAATTATACTTCAGTATACCATAGTATCTACTGACAAAAGATAAGAGAACACTGAAGCAGCAAACTTTGTGGAGATCAATACTTGTTTCATTCTCATATCTTTTGACCACGACTGTAGTTGTTATACAACATGTTTTTTAGACTGGCTTAAGTAAAGTAGACCATTCTGCTCACTAAAGCACCTTGAAAAGATAGCTATTGGCCATGCTGATTGAAATTAGCATTAGAAGTTATTGAATATGAATAGATTACATAACCAACCAGTGTGAAGCACAAAACAATCTTATCATAGTCAAGTGCACTAGTGATTTGCTAGATGAGCTGCTCCAAGGCAGTGTATCTGGTTGCACGCAAGATCTTTTCAGCTCCGGTCCTTTGCTTTTTTGTGGTTGCAGTTACATTTGAGGAATGCTTCAAGCTCTGCATGGTGATATTGTATAACATGGCTCCTAATCTTACCATTCCCATGAAAACAGAATAAAACAACTACATTATGCATTTTAAAACTTGGAATTAAGAGTATGGCTTAAAATGAAAATATGTTGTTGCTTTGTAAATCAAAATTTTTCCCAGTTCGACCTGATACAGTATGTTTATTATGGTCTAAGACTGCCCAGTGATGTAGGCTGATGCCTGTGGTCAAGAAAGGAAGAGTTAGTTTCATATTGGTGGAAAATATTTTTCATTTTTTGCAATTTGTTTTTATTATTCTTTTAAGATACAGGGGGAAAATGTTAGGTATCAAATGCTTACAAAAACACATCTTAAAATAATATAGCCGTTGTGTATTTGGACGTATAATTTAATATAGTGAGATGTCTACATTTAATGCTGTAATATTTTATCTGTCCATTAAGTGGCACCATTGTCTTGTCTTCCAGTTGTGCTCCTCCTGTCAATCAATCAGCAAATGCAGAAATGCAGAGAAAACATGGCGTCCTTGGTCAGGAGTGGGGCAACATTACTATGTTTGCAAAAAATTGTCAACAAGTAATAAATCACCAAGCACTTACTGGTTATTACCACACTTGAATGTCTCCCGTTGTTTTTCACAGGGCTGGCCCAAACACTGCAAAAATTGTCAAGGATGTCAACACATTCCCTCTGCCTAATGACATTCCTGCATTGGCGGTCGGTGAACCTTAATTGGGGAGGATGGGCTCAATATTGCCTGGACTGGGGTAAATGGAATGGTATCTCACACTGGGTTTAATGTGTTATACTCCATTTACCCCAGTCCAAAACATGATGTGTGCCCATCCTTCTCAATTAGGTTTCACTGACCTCTACTGCATTCCTGACATGTTCTGCATGCTCCTCTATGGAGAGGATACATTATGTAGCAATACCGATTGACCAATTTGGAATTCCACACTTTTGCATTTGCTGATTGATTGACAGGAGGAGCACAACTGGAAGACAAGACAATGGTGCCACTTAATGGACAGATAAAATACTACAGCATTAAATGTAGCACCATCTCTTCCTTCCTTGACCACAGGCAGCAGCCTACCTTCGCTCAATACGTGCATCAATGTGCCTTGGCCACCCATGACCCTGCCGCCGATTCACCACTTTTCCTTTGTTGGACCCCTTTTGATAGGTACTGACCACTGCAGACCAGGAACAGCCCGCAAGAGCTGCAGTTGTGAAGATGCTGTGACCCAGTTGTCTAGCCATCACAATTTGGCCCTTGTCAAAGTCGCTCAAATCCTTACCCTTGCCCATTTTTCCTGCTTCTAACACATCAACTTTGAGGACAAAATGAAGCAGGAAAAATGGGCAAGTCAGCTGGTCATGGTCTAAAGTACATAATGTTTTTTTCTTTTACAGTTCAGCTATACTACATACTATTTCCAGCATTTAGTCTACCCTTGAATGTCAAAAGGATGAGATAAGTCAATATTGCTAGTTACACTAATTGTCATTCTATGAGTCCTGATCTGTATCCAATCAAATATCTGTGGAAGGATCTGAAACTCACAATTGATTAAAGAAACCCATCATATCTGAGAGAAATTGAGCAGTGTGGGCCAAACTACCAGTTGAGAAGTGTAGAATAAATACTAAATAAAGTATGGTTACAATTTGATCCTAATCGGTTAGGACATCCACTCTGTGCACGTAATTTCCAACATTTGTTTATAGTCATATTATTAAACTTGTAATTCACTAAGCTATATCACAGTTCCAAGCAGGTCCGAAGTTTACATACACTACATTGACTGTGCCGTTGAGGATAAGGAAAAGGTTTTTGATTCCCGGTTTCATCATCCGTCGAACTACAACTTCAACATGTCTTTCCCTGTCATACCACCGACAAAACCTGCCACTGCCACCGCCTCACCAAGGACGGCGCGTCGCATGTTGTCTGTGTGGTTTGTCTGGCCCGCGAGCATGCACTAGCTGCCCTGCTACCTAACCCAGCATGCTTTGTGTGTTCCGCGTTACCACCCGAGATACGGGCTAGGCACAACGCATTTTTCTATGATACTACTCCATTGGAGGAGGCTATTGATGTCTTAGCGTCGGACACAGAGGAAATGGCGTCTTGTGCCCCCATTGCAGCTCCGATGGAGCTATCTCCGGGGGCTGAGACACACTCAGCACTACGCACCCCAGTGGGGCACGCTACTAGTGCTGAGACTTCCCCCAGGTCTCTGAAGGAAAAGATGAGGAATAAAATTGTGATTTCTCTGACACAGACGAATAGGAGGCAGAGCCGGCGCTTGCGGCGCGAAAAACCCGCTCTCCCCTCTTTCCGCCCTGACCTGCCGGTCATCATGATGAGAGCAGCTGGCAGGCATAATATTCCTTTCCCGCCTGCAGTGCAGACAAGGGTAAAGAAGACATGGGAAACTATCATCTATGCCCAGCCTGCCCCGACAAGGAACCTCCCCCCCACCTATGGTGTTTCTAGCTGACTACGTGGAGGGCTCACTGCGGTAGTGGGGAGAGAGGAGGCGGTCAAGAGGGGTATTTTCTGTATTGACCAGTCTCTGGCTGCTCACTTCCGTGGACTATTATCATCTCAGAGTGGCTAGTGAGGTGTTTCGCCCCAGATGGCTAATTATGTCACATCGGAGGGGCCATTCCCTTCAGTTCCGACTCCCTCCTCCTGTGTTTCAGGGAATCAGGGAACCCGCTGTGACATCGCAGGCACAGAAGGCTTCCCTGGAGGATTAAATTGCACAATTACTACAGAAGTCAGCAATCTCGCTGATTCTCCCTGGGAATGAGGAAAGACGGTTTCATTCCCTTTATTTCCTTGTACCAAAGAAGTCTGGGGAATGAGACCTATTGTAGACTTCAAGCGTTTAACATTAGAGTGTATCTGTCTCAGGACAGGAAAAGATCTCTCATTCAAGAGCTCAAGGGCTGCAGGCCCTCCAGAGTAATGACAGTGAACCGCATCACGTCACTCTTGGGTCTGATGTCGGCCGCATACGTAGTGGTGCCATTGGGTCTACTACACATGTGCAAAACACAACAATGTTTTGCTGGCCTTGGATTGGACCCAGTGCATCACCGCCCCCGCCGTCTGACCATTCCAGACTCTCTAGGTCAGGAAATGGCTTTTTGGAGAGACGCAGACAGGCTGAGCCTAGGAGCCCCCTTGGGCAGAGTGACGCCTCCCTGAAGGGGGAAACGTGCTTCGACAGGACGGTGGGAGGGACTTGGGCCCGCCACTCAGAACACCTTAACCGTCTGGAGATCAGAGCAGTGTTGCTGGTTCTGCACCACATTGTGTCACTGGTTGCTGGTTGCAACGTACGCATATGGTCGGACAACCACACAACGGTGCCCTACATAAATTGATAGGGGGGTGAAACCCCCTGCCATGCACAAGCTGGCGGTCGAGTTATGGAGTTGGGCCAAAACTCACATTCAATCTCTCATTGCGTCCCATATTCCTGAATTATTCCTTTATTATTCTGGGATCGCCTTGTTGTTTCTAGACGTATTGGAGTGATCAGGGGTAAATTTTGATGGCGTGTAGCTCTGCCTTAAACCAATAACAGCAGAGCTCCTCTATCGGGGCGGAGCGCCATGATATAGTGGATCCAAAGCCCTGCTCGCGCCCTTCCGCCTGCAAAATGTCTCAGAAAATTTGCACCCTTCCTTCCATGTCTTCCTGCTTCCTGTATTAAAAAAGGTAAGCCCCGCCCTTGGCCCATTCTCATTGGTCCATGATCCAACTAACAAGGTGCCACTATTCTGGTAGTGGAACCTTGTTAGTTGTATCATGGACCAATGAGAATGGGCCAAGGGCGGGGCATGATCCAACTAACAAGGTGCCACTATTCAGGTAGTCTGTCACAGGGTGATAATTAAAGGTATTGTTCACAACCAGGCACACCAAAAGCACAGCACAGATTTGTGAACAATATTTGAGAGAAATAGGCCTTTTGTTTAAATAGAAAAAGTCTTAGATCCTGGAGTTCAAACATAATAAATGGGGGCAAAAACAAAAGTGATGTGTTTATATTTTTGTTCAGTGTATTTTAAAGAAGCTATAGTTAGTTTTGTTCCGTTCTGCAGGGTGCAAGCTGCAGCTAGCATAAGCTATTACACGCTCCTGGCTTTCTTGTACTTGGGCAAGAACAGACCCCAGTCCCTGGTTACTGGCATCAGTTCATAGGCTAGGATTGGGGCTTGAGTGAGGGCAGTTTTCAGCTGCCCAAATGCAGATTGACATTCTGCTGTCCAAATTATCTTCTTGCTGTTTATCTCCACGTTCTCGTTCTGTTGCATTAGCGGAAGTAACTCCACGAAGCCTGGCTCTTGAGTTGGTATAAATAATTGTTCAAAAGTAATACATATAGAAATGTTAATTAATTTAATATAATAAACATAAATAACTAATTTGCAAATATGATTGAAAGACTTTGCTATTGCGCGTGTCACCCTCACCAAAGTAAGATACTAAGTGCGCGTTGAAACTCTCATGCTGGATTCACAGCAGGCACGGCAAACTGGTTGCATTCTGGTGGAAGCACATTAATTTCAATAGGAAGCAATGCGCACATTGGCCCTCATTTATCAAATGTGCGTAGAAACCAGCATAGATTTGAGCACAGAAATAATCTTACGACATGGCTCACGTGTGATTTACAAAACGTTTGTATAACTCCAATTCCAGCGTACGAATGAACAGGTGTTGATAAATCAGACGGTTGAAATCAATTGTAATTTGAATATTACGCCCACAAATATGCACGGGTTAGAGGCATCGCCCTTTGAATTTACGACATGGATAAGCGATTTGGAAGCTTAAAATCAGACAGAAAATGAAAAATGCGGTGTTGACTGAAGTTACTGCTACAGTTATTGAAAGCGATAAACGAAAACCTGAAGTGCATTTCAAATCCTCTGCCACCTTGCATTATAAATTAATTCCTGACCAATCACACTATATCTTTTTTTTTACGGTGCATTCCCTGCGGTATTGGTCTTAAAAACCATTTAGAGTGGCATTAAAAAGTCTTAAATTGAATGTCATCAAACCTGCAGACACCCTGATGTAGAACCGTGATATTCTGCCAGGACTTATGAATATATTCAGCCCTAAATCACATGAAATACGTTCTGAGGGAGTTATTTTGTAAAACCGAAATATGTCAAATATTAACGTATGAGAGGGTCAATTACGTTTGTAGGGAACTAAATTGAACACTTGAATAACGCTAAATATGAACATAAGAAGATCATAATGTAGCATGTAAATAGCATCGTTTTTGCTAGGGTGGCGGTCGGGGATGGTGGATGGGCGTATAAATCTGCGACTTGCATCCCAGTGTTCGCAAGTTCAAATCCAGTCGAACACATTGTGTGTGTTTTGTTCTACATTGCTTGTGTCATGCAGACATGCGATTGTCGGTTTTTGTAATGTTAACCCTAACCTTAATTCTAACCTTAACCTCAGTAATGTCATATCTAACCTTAACCGTTAGTAACCTCATGCCTAACCTTAACCGTTAGTATCCTCCTACCTAACCTTAACTGTGAATGTTGCAATATAATTTTGAACGCTATGGAATGTTCTCGCATAAATCCGCTAAACGAAATGTACCGGAGCAACGTAATTGAAGTACAAATATAGCCTAATAACGAAACGTGCAGTTAAAACGTAAAAAACCCTACATATGTTGGCATATAACGTAATTCAAGTTTTCAAAATAGTTTCCTGAGAACATAATTTGGGAGAAATTCTGAGATTTACAGTTGAATATATTTCACAGTCAAACTAGGGAACCGGATTTAAAAAGTATTTAAAACCACAATAATAATGGTGGATTAAGTTGGAAAACCCACTGGTTTTTCACATTTTCAAGTTTGTATACTGTAGGTTGTACAGACTGCCTTTTGTAACTGTGAACATAATATACAATATTCAACACCAGCTGCCACATGTCACTAGACTAATCTGGCATACTGTTTGGAAAGCATTCATGTTTATTTTATGTACTTACAATTCCTCTGTACCAAAAGCTTTGTGACAGCTTATTACTGTTCATTTAATTAAACCTAAGACTAAACACTATTGCTTCTACACTTGTTTACTACATTTTCAACACTAAACTCACTCACTTGAATCTAATAATTAGCTGGATGATAAAGCAAAATTTGGTTAATCGAAAATGGTGTTGTGTAGAGCCTACAGTAACTGTACAGGAACAGGATACTGAAGTGGGAAATTAATGTTTACAGGTCCAAATATGACTCATTCAACACCTGGATTCCTCACACGCCTTATCCAACAAAGGATTTCCTGAGGGGAATTAAGATTCATGGAAGGGGGGTCAAAACCCCCACGGGAGCACACAGACAAGCCCAAGGATGAGGTCCAACAGATCAATTTATGTTAAGGGCGGTACACACCAACAAGACTTAACAACTCGTCGGTGCGACTCAACGGATTGTACGGTTGCCAACGTCAGGCCGATTCGTCTTGGTCTTTGGGTAAAAATAGCCCTCGAACACACTGCCTTGGCACGGCCGACCGCCCAACCCCCACCTACATTGTACGCGTGCGTGAGATGAAATATCTCTCCATACCGGCAGGCGGGGGTAATCTGTACTTTCGATCATAAAAAGGGGACGCCGGAAGCTCTGCAGCAATGCGGATATATAAATCGTTGTTGACGTACCGGGGAAGATCATTTTCTCACTGGTAATAATTTAGATAACACTCGTGGAGAACAATGTCAGACAAAGAATTGGAAACGATGCTGGCTTTGGGAGCCCTCGCTCTTTTGTTGATTGAAGAGCAAAAGAAAAAACAGAGATGAATACGAAGAAACCGTACCAGATGGGTTAAATCATGGATCCTATAGCGGCAGGCTCAAGGGGCTTATCCAAACCTGTGTTGCGAGCTGGAGTTGAATGAAACTTCAGATTTTAAAAATTTCGCTCAGGTCTTTCCCACTCAGTTCCATACACTGAAGGAACTTCTCATTCCAATTATTAGACGGCAAAACACCAACTACCGGGACTCCATCTCCGTTGAGGAACGTTTGATGATAACACTGCGCTTCTTGGCAACAGGTAAGCAAGCTAATTATAGCTATTACTGCACTTTATTTCGATACGTATGATATGTTTTTTCGTAGATGACTTACCATGAGTGTGTTGATGGTTAATAAATCTATCAATTCCTTTTTTTGTTATTGTTTTACAGGCGAAAGCTTCCGGAGCCTTTCATACCAGTTCCGATTCGGATTATCAACAATCCGTCAATTTGTGCCAGAAACATGCAAAGCAATCTACAATGTTTTGAAAGACAAGTATCTGAAGGTATGTGTGGTGTTACAATCTAGCTCCCGTAGGAGGGGGACATGACACCCTACTGCTCAGAAAACCCAGCTGGTCAGCAAAAGAGGTATGGGGTCGAGGGTGCGAGTAAGGACACAGAAACCAAAGTACAGTTTAAACAACAAAAGGGCTTTTTATTTGCCACTGTATTAATAAATAATATATTTTTGGGAGGAGAGGATGAACAGAACCAAAGAAAAGAACATAAAACAAAGGGTAACTCTAACCTGCTCTAAACTAACACACACAGACCTACACCTATACTGGCACACTAATGAGGTGCCCTAGCCAAAGTACAGGTGTGGTCTGTTCAGGTCTAACCTAGTGTTTTTAACAGGGGAATTACCCTAAGGGTGGTGTAAGGCCAGGCCGTCTTGCCTAACACTCCCCAAAAGTGCTTCCTCTCCCCCTCTGGGAAAACAAAAGAACAAAGGGTTAATGATCAAATATACAAAGACAAGACTGTCACTAAGTTATCACACACAAACAGGCCTACCACTCACTCTAAACAAACAAAGCTCTCTCACTCACAACACTACAACACACAATGCTCCAAAACTAAGTGTGGCCACTGCCACACACCAAAAAACCAACCAAACCAGCAGAGCATCTGCACACCAAACCAAAGAGAGAGACCAAGAACAAACAAATGGCACTTTTTATAGAGGGGAAGGGCATGATGGGATAGCTGTGATGACTGGGAACAGGTGCACCGGATTATGGAAGGGAGGAGTCAGTGATTAGTGATGACGAGCAGAACCAGGGCCACCTGTGGGAACACACAAACAGAACAGAGACAAACATACACAGAGAACAGGAATCCAAAAAAAAGGTAACACAGAAATACATCTGCTCTTACACTGGGGGACGTAACAGTGGACTATTATATTTTGAAACGTTGTTTACGGTACAGTCTGTATTATCTGGTGCTGTCTGTAGGCATTTGTCATTACATATACACATTATATTAATGCTTTTGCCATCACTGACCGAGGCAATTTGCAGTACAATTATCACGTTCATTTCTTATTTGAACGATCTTGTATTGGGGTTTACATTGTACTTACTTGTATTTCAGTGCCCGGAAACAGTGGAGGAGTGGCAGACTGTAGCAGATGGATTCCAGGCACAGTGGAACTTCCCAAACTGCATAGGTCCTCTGGATGGGAAGCACATCAACATCCGACCCCCACCAGGAACTGGATCAACATACTACAACTACAAGCACACATTCTCCATTGTACTTATGGGGCTTGTTGACAGCAATTACAGGTTCTTGTATGTAGATGTTGGCTGCAACGGGCGGATTTCAGATGGGGGAGTGTTTGGTGGCTGCTCACTGCAAGGTGCCCTGGAGAACCGGACATCCAACATCCCTGTCC
>JACXGM010003921.1:0-39830 GCA_016801145.1 Umbra pygmaea | reverse complement strand
TTGAATATACACACATGCTACTTGTAATATACCTCACCGCTGATTATTATAGAACTGTCGCCACTGCGTATCTATAGGTCTCTGGTGTGAAACAGAAGTGAGAGCGCAGAGAGCGTGTCGTCTCTGGTGTACTCTCCATCTACAGACTTTTTCCTGACGCAGTCACAGTGTCACGTTTCGCCGACTCGGCGACTGCGTCTGCAGTCGTCTCTTCTCTCAGTTTCCCCGGTAGCATTCAACAGTCTTTCTTCTTCCTTTAGCCGATTCATTGGCCGTGACCGTTGTCATTTCTTTTCTCGGTTTCCATAGTAGCATTTTCCCATGCTCAACGTGCGCCTTCTCGGCAAGCCTATCGCCGGGCAGAGCCGTGAGACATTGCGCGTCTCCAGTACACTCGCTGAGATACAGGTGGCCGAATAGACTCCTCTTCGCGAGTGCCTTTACATGAGCACGTTCAACTTCTTGCTTCCCGTAGTCCTTAGCGCTAACTTTCGCCGATTCGTTGACCGTGACTGTTGTCATTTCTCACCGGTGATTCTGATAGAGCTGTCGCCACCGCGCATCTCATCTCTGCTGTGACACAGAAGCGAGAGTGTGGAGACCACGTTGTCTAGAGACTTCTTGCTTCCCGTAGTCCTCAGAGCTACCTTTTGCCGATTCGTTGACCATGACCATTGTCATTTCTCACCGGTGATTCTGATAGAGCTGTCGCCACCGCGCATCTCATCTCTGCTGTTACACAGAAGCGAGAGCGTGGAGACCGCGTCGTCTCTGGTGTACTCTCGATCTAGAGACTTCTTGCTTCCTGTAGTCCTCAGCGCTACATTTCGCCGATTGGTTGACCGTGACCGTTGTCATTTCTTCTCTCGGTTTCCGTAGTAGCATATTCGCATGCTCGATGGTACAGAGTGTCCATGTCGTAGACCTGTGTACACAGCAGCGATGTTTCTGTAACCCACGCTTATTTGTAATAGAGTGTCCATACCATTTGTTGTATACCTGTGTATTCTTTCTTACCTGGGTCAAGTCACAATTACAAGATTAATAAAAATATTATTATAATTATTATACATATATATATATACACATGCTACTTGTAATTTACCTCATGGGTTCGTAGTACAGAGTGTCCACGCCGTAGACCTGTGTATACAGCAGCAATGTTTCTGTAACCCACGCTCATTTGTAATAAAGAGATTGTCCATACCATTTGTTGTTTACCTGTGTATTCTTCACTGGGTCAAGTCACAATTACAAGAACAATAATACAAATATTATTATAATTATTATACATATATACATACACACATGCTACTTGTAATATACCTCACAGCTGATTCTGAGAGAATGTCGCCACTGCATATCTCATCTCTGCTGTGACACAGAAGCAAGAGAGCAGAGAGCATGTCATCTCTGGTGTACTCTCCATCTACAGAGTTCCTGCCTCCAGTAGTCAGAGTTATACCTTTCGCCGATTCGGTGATAGTGACCACTGTCATTTCTTCTCTCAGTTTCCCCAGTAGCATTTTCCCATGCTCGGCATGCGCCTTGTCAGCGAGCCTATCGCCGGGCAGAGAGAACATTGCGAGTCTCCAATACACTCGCCGTGATGTCTATGGCCAAATTGAATCCTTTTCGCGAGCGCCTGTACATGAACACGTCCATATTGGAGCCTGTCTTGTTGCTGGAGCCCGCACCCCTGGAGGTTCCGATGGTCAACTCGAGCATCCGAGTTTTCTTCGTGGCCTCGGCTAACAATGCCCATCCCAGGGACATTACGGTGTCACAGTAATAGAGTGTTTCCCTGTCAATCGCCTTGACCGTACTGAGGACGATTGCGAGTTTGGTCTTTGCGCTCACGTGCTTCCTTAACATGTACTTGTTGCTGGCATGCGACTACTTGCTGTAGAACAGGACCTTGAACCCGGAGCCTACTAGCGAGTGTTCAATTCATTTTTTTACGAATGCCAGGGCATTGACGTACGTGTTTTGCTCAAACACTATCACCACGGGCACTTCTTTCCACATCACTCTAAGCATCAGCAGTTTCAAAAGTCTGATATGAGTGCTCAGCAGAGCAGCGTAGACTCTCGTGACTTTATCCAAATCGCATATCTCCAGTTCCTCCAGGGCCATAACCGGTGAGAAAGAAAAAGAGAGAGAGAGATGTTAGAGATGGTGAAAGTTGTATGTGAGGAGGTGTAAAATGTACTGTTAGCGCTCACAGGCTCTGAGGACACAAAAGAACATGCTAGACATCATGTTCTGTCCCGCCTGTCGAGCTGCTCGAAAGGAAGTGGAAACATGGATGAAGTCTCCATGGGAGTACCTCGTATCACACTATGAGTTCATGATAGTGTTCACTTCGTTCCGGCGCAACATTCTCTTCTATTCTGTCATGGATCTCGGTCAGCTCAAAAACCTATACAGCCAACTCTTGTCCTTCTCGCCTGCTAGGATACTCGTGATCGACACCTTGATGCGCTCAAAGTTCCTTTCGAGTTGTCTAGGGCTATAACCCTTGCGATAGGCAACAGCGTCCCAGAGCGGTTCGTACACGAGTGCATCGCGAGCTACAACTGGCAGGGGTACATAACATGGTACTCGCGGCATTTGCAGCTGCCGAAAACCAAGTACATGGCTATCGTCAAAGAGAGCATTGCCGGGTGGATGGTGAAACTCTCGGGCTCCATATGTACGTGCGGCACCTGGCCCCAGGCTCTGGACCTGATCTCATGCTTCGTACCCGACGCGGAGAACACGCTGTCGATCCAGGATGAGGCTCGTATAGCCACTTACATTTGCACCCTAATAGACCTGAGCCCCTCTTTGACTGGACCGCATCACAGCGGACAACCACACAGACTCTTAGATTACGGATACCTGTTTAGCAACCTTCTGGTTTCGGGCTTAGAATCGAGTGAGAACGTGACCACTCACCACTAGATTGCCACCTGGCAACTCCACAGCACACGCCAGCACAGGACCAGGAGCCTCCTCCGAATGTTGGGTCGAGGCATAGGTACGCTCTGACCACGGACGCCCGGCTCATGTATTCCAGGGTCACGCTGCTATTCGACAGGATTTTATTTATGGCAGAGGGCTCGAAGGGAGTGGTGGTGTCCGTCTTGGTCTCGGTGGACGAAGTTCCGCTGCTACCTGTGACTTCGCTCTCAAATCTCTTCGAAGTGACCATGTTCATCAGCTCCTTCAGATGGTTATCTATGGATATGTGTTGAGGACAGTACACACCGAGACAGGAGCACGTGAGACCTGGCTCCCTCCCGTGATACCGGCACTTGAAGCTCTGCGACACTACGTGGTAAGCAGGCTCCCCGTCGTTCCCGCGGATATCTGTGACTTTTTTCAGCAACGGGGTATTGTTGACATGACTGGTGATGTGCACTTGCTTTCGCCCTCTAAACGCAATGTTCGGTAGCACAGCCAGTAGAACCTTGGAATTAACAAAGCCCACTTTGTCCACCAGGATGAGATTGGCGCTCTGTCCTCTGCTAGCCTGGGAAGACACAAGACAGGCAGTCGTATTGGGGATTAATCTAGAGTGTGATCATCTTGTAATACATATTCACACCGATCATTACACATGTTTTATATTGTAAAAGTAGTGAGAGGAGAGTAAGTTGTGATCTCAGAACGGGGATTGAAAGAAGAAGAAGAAGAAAAGAATATCAACACAAAGACAGTGGCGGAGCCTGCATGTGAGCAAAATCGACATGAATCATACCCACACTGAGTTAATAGAGGACCCCCAATGGGTGAGCTACTGTGAGAACGAATGCTCTTTCAGAGACCACATTCAGGGGTACGTGTGCCGAGCGCACTATAGTAAACACGTGTGCTAGAGTTCCGCTTGCTCCTTGATACAAACAATGGTCACGCGAACCCGATATCAGACAGGCTCATCAGAGTCCTTGTGCCCCGTCGCGGATCTGCTCGTCTTTCACAAACCTCAGTTGGAGTTCAGAGGTCCCTATGAGGGTCCCCTAGAGGGTCTTGCATCGAGACGGGTTACGGTGTGCTAGGATACGAACCCGGTTCGAGTCTTTGCCCTTCGGAGGTGGACGGAAACCATCTCATAATGAAAGGCAGTCTGCCCATCATGATCGCCCTGTTCTCGACAGTGTTATCTAAAGACTTTGGTCGCCAGTACAAGATTGTCGACGAGAGTCATGGGCCGAACGCGTAGTCGAGCACCCAGTCCTTCTCCTGGATGCCCAAGATACTTGAGCTGACCAGGCTATGCAGTTTACTGCCAAGCATGAGCTGCCCTGTTCCAGAGAGATGTCCTCAGTTGTAAAGGACACCGTGTTGAAGAGCGCCGTGGCCATATCGATACTGTTCGAATCGTCACATTGCAACAGTACATCGCTGACGCCAGCTACTCTGAGAACCAAACTTCATGTCTCACAGCGGGACTCCCCGAGGCCACCGCAAACACCTCGACCTGTCCGACGAAACAAATCCAAGTGACACTCGACCGGACTACTCGCCACAACAAAAGAAGATGACTAAGCCGCTCATTGGGAAAAGGAGGACACCTTGCTCCACGGGGCACTATGAAAACCACGAGGGGAGACTGGAGGAGAAAGTTGTGGGTTTACAGCACTCGTAAACTCAGCGAGGGCCATGTCACCTTCGGTCTGTGCGCATTTGCTCTGTGTAACACGTTGACTACTACTATGCTGTGGTGTGTTCTATGTGACTACACAATAAAATGTATCTATACTGTGACAGTATGTATCGTGAGTGTGTCAATTTTGTATAGGCAATCGAAACAAGGGCTTCATTCATTTTCATTCAAGTTTTATTCAGAGATTGTGCACACACACATCACAAACAACACATAAAAACAAGGCAGGATCCAGTGGGTACCGGGACACTCAAAGTGGTACATGTGACCCTCTCGGTTGTTCTGATCTCAGAATCTGTGGTTTCCCAGACCATTTGTTTTTCGTATTTTGCATGCAGACAGGCCCTTCCCACTTGATTGTATCCTTAGACTTGCGCTGCTGCGTAGAATACACCTTTTTCAGAGTCTGGCTCTTTTCCACGTACTCTGCAAGTAATTTTTTGTAACTGACAGCAGAGTCTTTTGCGCACTCCGAGTTGTGTTTTTTCAGAGCCTCGCGTTTCCACTGTAGGTTGACTATGCTGGTTATGGGAGCATTACCGAACTGCACCAGTGTGTCGTAAGAGTGTTCAGGGCCAGCTCTGATGACTCTATCAGCAAAGTATTTCCTGAACGCTATCCCGCGGTGCAAGCAGTTCCAAAAGTCGTGAGAATAGCAGCTGCTGCTACTGCTTCTGTAGACTGGGCATTGGTTGCATCTGAGAGCTCCGGTCAATCTGAAGCCAACATGATCTTGGTCAAACACATAGATTCCGTCACAGGCCATGTCATCTGGTGAGTCTCCCATTCGCACCTATTTATGATTCAGCTGGCGAACCGTACAATAGGCAGTGATGTGCGAGACTACCCATAGGAGGGAAGCTATCTTTCTGTTATATGTGGTAGGTTGTACAGTTTTGTTCAACTGTAGCTCAACCCCTTTGTCCAATGCTAATGCAATCATGGAGACTCTCTTGGACCAGATTATGGTCCTCACCAGACTCGACGCGGTCTCTGTAGGAAACCCCGATACTATCAAGTGCTTGAATAGCACTTGAAATTCTCTCAGCCGTCAAGTTGTACCTTGGCTTGTATCTACGTATGGGGCCTATCATCGCCATGCACATGTATGAGAGCAGAGTGTCGTTGGTGCCCATAGAGGCTGTAGACCTTAGGTTCATTCTCAGCTCGTCAATTTTCAGCCGAGCCCAGCGCCTGTCTCTCCCTGCGTCGACGTACTGCTCAGAGAGGAACCTGGCTCTCTCGCTGCTCCTGTTCAGCGAGCCATAACATTGGTAGAGACAACGTAAGGGGTAGGCGCTCAGATACCTGGGCGCCTCTAACTCATCCAGTGTGCGGCTGTGCGATTTGAGTTGGTGAAATATTTCTTTACCCAACGTCTTATGCTTGGTTATCTCGTTCTGTTGCTTGAGGGAGTCCAACTGCTCGAGAAACTTCATGGGTTTCGCGCTGTGTGGAAACACTGCGGTCATCCTCTGCCGCCTTGGTCACGAACACGTTACCGCTCGGTCCGGCTCTCACCATTTCACTGTTCTCGTCGTCGCCGACGCTGATATCGCACAGGTCCTACGCCTCAGCCCGAGGGTCTCTCTGTACGAACGTGAACTGCTCGTGCCTGAGCGTGAAGTGGTAGCAGGACATCTTCCTCCTCACTTCTTGCCACATGTTGACCATAATTTCGGCTTCGAAGTAACACTCGGGACACTCCTAGGTATCCATAGCCAGGCGCGGCACCATCGGGTAGCGGAGCATGAGCGAAAATAAGTCCTACAGCGAATCCAAGGTGTTCAGGCACTCTTCGTAAGAGCAAGTGATGAAATCTCTGCTCAGCTTCGCGTAGACGCACACAGCCTCGGAAAGGGTAAGTGGTTGATTTGGATATTCGTTCACTTGTTTGTTACAAGGTTCCTGGGGCACGATCGCTTGGGCTCCTCAAATGAGTTTACGAATGTCAGCAGCTGCGTGTCCATCTTGCCCAGCACCCTCGCTCTGCATGCGAAATCATACAGCTCGATCACTCTCATTGCCATTGTCTGACCTTGGCCAAGCTCGATGTCAGAGCCTCTAGCGCTCCCCGGGCTTCCGCATCTGCGATTCATATCTGACCCTGCCACTCTGCTAGACACACCATGAGTCCTATCCATCTCGGAGGGCCAAAGTGTCATTAGTTGAGCGAATGCAGATGTGCCAGTTACGGTGATGAACCTTTCGGGCCGCGCGTAGTATACGGCTCGCTTGTCATGACCCATCCAAGGAGAGCAGGCCTCCCTCTCTAGACTGTGCGGCAACTCCCTGAACGCGTACGCCAGGGCGCCCGCTCTCTTCCTATGGCCAGTGGTCACCACAACACAGCGGCTGATATCGCGAGGGAGTTTCAGCATCTCCTCTCTCCCCTCGCGTACCACAATTAAAATATTTGGGTGCCTAGGATACCCATTGGGGTAGAGTCTGTCGGCTAGGGCGAGTGTTCCCATGACCAGGTTAAAAACACTGTCCCCCGTTGTATCCGACGAGCCGTGTACAAACACCGGTCTCAGTCCGCAGCCGTACACCAGCACGGTGCAAACGTTGTACGTCAGGGAGATATACCTGTGAGGCTTGTAATACTTGACGAGCCTTCCGTCGTCGTCCAGTCTCATCCTATCTCTGTATTCCTTGTTATGTACGGGTTCGAAGAACACATGTCCTTCATTCCGAGGGACACTGGGCACAAATTCAATCTCCAGATGAGAATTGAGTATGATGAAACTTGAAACTCCCCTCTCACGCCACTCGCAGTTGACAATAATAGGTTGGGGACTGTCTTCTTCTTCTCCTTCTTCTTCTTCTTCTTGTCCATATTCACCTCCTGCCGATCACTGTCTGCTTGATGACATCGATACACTCTGAGTCGCTTTCATCATCAACCTTGCCATCCGATGACATACCGTCAGACAACTCGGGCTCATTTTCATCGAAGCTCGTCACGACTTCAGCTTCATGCTGTCTAGCGATGGACGTCTTGTAGTCTATCAGGTACCAAAACCTCTCTCTCCTAGACATCAGTTTCCCATCAGAGCACCTCTTCCACTCTCGCGTCTGCTTTCTTTACCAAAAGCACCAGCCCTCGGAGTCTTGACCGAGCGCCTCAGTGAAATCCGTCCTTCCCGACTCCCATCTGTACTTCAACTCGGACACCTTAGAGCAAAAAGAACCCGGGTCTATCTTCGACCACGGCAAGGATCTCCTCCAGGTTTCAGGGCCTCGAATTCCCTTCGGTAGGCAGCGCAGCTTGTAGAACTCCCCGAGTGAATGTTTGCAACAAACGTGGACCTCCTGGCAGTCACTCTCCTCACCTTTCTCGTTGTCCACCGAAGTCTTAATGACAACGTGCACCCCCGGCTCCCCTTGCATCGCAGATATTTTCAAGGTCGCCGGGCTTGTATGTAACACCAGGTTGCCAGTAACACGTGAATTACCCCTGTAGACTTGGCGAGCAGAACGGTCACGTCCTCCATGAAATACTTCCTTCAGACTGAATCGAAAAGCGCAAGAAACTGGGGGAGACAAACAACGAACTGAAACTGGGATGGGCTCAGGAGTTTTACGACTGGACGTGTGTATCCAAGGACAAGACCGGCTCTGCGGTGTTCGCCAACGATCTGAAGCGTCCGATCAAACCCAACAATGCGCACAGTTACAGAATCACAACGCTCGGCTTGGACAAGATGAGATGGTGCAGCTACACTCCTTGGTCTGCAGTGCAGGCAGTGCACTGCTCCGAGGTTCGCATTACCAAGATCTCGTGTGCAGCATGTAAGACTATCGTCATACATGCAAGGGGCTCTTGTTGGAGAATGTAGAGTAGCTGGGGTTTCACCAAGGCCACCGATTTCTAACTATATTACCTGAGGTGCCCCGCGATTTAGACAACACGCAACGGTGTCAGCTCTGGTCTTGAAAATCCCTTGCATGGCAAACATTGCCTCCACAGTGTACACAAAGACCCCAGATAGGGTAGATGTGACAAGCTGTCTGATCCCTCGTGTCACACTCAAAGAGGCACTGTGTCTTCTCTTTGTCCACTCGAAGACTAGCCCCGCAGCAACAGCGGGAGACTCGTCGACTTTCACCACTGCACACGTGGAACCCTAGTAGAACACCCGAAGCTCTGGCCGTGATGGTACACCTAGCGGTAAAAAGTTTCAACCTGGAGACCGAGACATCTCTCGGAGTCTGTAATGATATAAAGGCCATGTACAGTGGACCTTGTCATCAGGAAGCCAAATTTCTACCCGTCACAGCGATCGTAGGAGGCCTGTTCGGAGTCAACGTCGAGCTGAATGTTGACGGGTTCAACTATTACATTATCAACAACAACTACGATGGACTCTGGGCTCCCAGTTCCATCTGCTACAGTAGAGGTGCCTGGTACGTGATGGTCAAAGAGCTCAAGGTACCAGTCTCGATACCCCGGGAGAAGAGTACACACGTGTGCTATCACACGGGCAACCTAGGTGTCTACGTCGGGCTGAACGATCTGAACATGGACAGGGTGCCATCTGATAACTACTGTGGATTCCACACTGTAGCTGTGCTACTGGGTGGAATCGGAGACAATGGCAAGTGTGATCGCGTTGATCGCAAAAGGTTGGTCAGTAAAACTGTTGAATACATGATAGGCAATAGCAACCTGGATTGGATCTGGGTGTACCTAGATGTGGCGGGAATTAAAACACTTGAGGATCTGACGAACATTCTCATGCAGGAGAAAAGGTGGTTGAGCGTGGAGGAAGTGTCCTTCATGCTCGAGGCGCATGGCAAGTTCCCAGCAGTGATCACAGAACACTCATACCCAATCTACAACCCAGCGTGCTCTCATTTTCTTATCAAAGCCAATCATTATGTAATGCACATTTGATGTTGTGAATTGTATAATTGTTCTAACCCGTGTACATTAAAAAAACATACTGAGACAAATGTATCATTTAAACCGTTTATTACATTTATAAAGTATATATCATAAAGAAGGCACAGTGTCATAATCTAGGTAAGTAGAAATAAAGTCAGACCAACATATTCAAAAGTACATGCATGCTAGAAGTGTAAAGTCCATAAATGTCAATTCATGGGGACATATACGCTTGGGGTCAAAACCCCTGGAGTATGATGGGTGGGTCCCTGATCATACATGTCTCCACGGGTGCCCCTCTGGGCTACACTCACGACAGAAGCTGGTGTCAAGTCGTGGTTCCAGTTACTGACACTGTAGAGACTTGACCCTCTCTTTGGTTTCAGCGCTCTAACTTTGTGACCCGTGAATTCGTGAGTCCTGCCCTTGAACACATGTACCACCTCAGACAGTTTTGGAGTTCTATCGAGAACGGGCTCCACTATAATGGCTTTGTTCCATCTGAAACACTGGTGGTGTATCTTTATTCGGAAAGGCTCGTAGGGTCGTAGGTTCCTGCCCACAGTGTGCTGCCCGATGTCTTCGTACTGGTCAGGACCTAGTATTGTATCCCAAGTACTGTGCACTGAAATCTTTTTCATCGTGAATGCACACAGGTTGTACACAGTGTGGAGCAAATGCTCGTCTTCAGGGTTAGGCCGGCTCTGGCCCTGATAATTACGGGGTTGTGCTCTCCCTCTTTGCCTCATCCCTTCCATATGGAAACTAGTTGCCTGATAGCTATCCACCAAAATACTTGAGTAATCCCAACTGTCACATTGTCTTCTGGATGACAGTCAAACTTTCCTTGGCTAACCACACAGTATCCTCATCTTTCCACTTGTATATAGTGTCGGCCAGGCAGCCGATGAAGTCCACTCTGAATCCAGTACGACATCTCCATATCCTCGCCGGTTGTATACACTTCACAGTGAACCCCAGAACCCTGGGAGCTAGGATCTGTGTACGTAGAAGGCAATGCATGACATGGTAGGCGAGGATAAATCTCTCTGTCTCCGTTATCAAGTTCATTCCTCTCCAGCAGCCTAGATTCCATTCGCCTGCGGACTCACTGACAAACATCTCTACCGCTGACTTGTGTAAAAACTGACTCTTCGTTAGCTACAGTGCGAACGTCCTGGGTATGAACGGGTGTACCTGCAGAGACGTGTGCATGTCCAAGATATCCTGTAAAATTTGAACATCGTTAGGAAATATCTTGTGCACCAACAACCCTTGCACGTCTTGCATGGTGCAGACCGCGCCCAGGTACAAAGTCTCTGAACTTGTAATCATCAGGAGTCTCTCTGATTGTCAGCTCCACATGTTTAAAGCCATGGTCAGGAGACGTCGCTAGATTAACCATGTGGTACCTTTGTGGCTCTCTTTTGCAGCTCATACAAGGGATCTGTTTGTTGCGGATCAGTCTCTTAGGGTAGCACAGTGCGCTGTTGTGCGCTCATTTTGATTTGACTCCAATCACCCAGCCTACTTTCTGGTTGCTGGGATCTTTGCGTACCATGCCTACCGCGGGAAGAAGATTGTTTAGTTTCACCCAACTTCTGCACTATGGTGAATCAGTCAAACTTATGTAAGGATTAGTCAAGGGGCTGATGTTTTTGCTAAGACGCACCAGTGTGGAGTCCATCAACCTGGAGTTGGCGGTACTGTCATCTAACACATACATCATGTTCTTGTAAGGTGCATATCCCATTTTCTCCAGGTTGGCTGTAGTAAAACCTGATGTTTTCCAACGTTTATTAATTCTCATAACTCCTCTTCGTCAGGGGTCGCCTCTCTGTTGTCTTCATTTACTTGCACAGGCTGTGGATGGTTCACATGCTGATTCATCTGCTGCAACGCTGCTTATGGATATAACTGCCCCACATTAATGGGTTGTTGTCTTGGCCATTGTCTCTGCTGATGGTTCAAATGCTGATTCATCTGCTGGAGCCCTGGTCGTGGGTTCAGCTCTCCACTGCTAAGGGCTATGCTACACGGTACTGATCAATTGGGGCAGCATAGTAGTGTGCATGTTGTATCAGCTGATCGTTCGTCTGCCGATTTACCTGCTGGACCCATGGTGTCAGGTGTAGCGGTCTCACATCTTGTACAGGTTGTCCAGGAGCTGACTAACTGTCTAACAGTGTTCACAGCGGGATCCGTGTGGCACATCTTCTGTGACACTTCAGTGTCAACCCTGTTTTCAGAGCGCTTGTTCTTGCATCCTGTGTCTCTGTACGAGGGCGTGGAAGAGCTGACCACAGACACACGAGATGACAAGTCTCTACAGTGAGGTGTCATTTTCTCAACTGTCACGGCACTAACCAATCCCTACACATCTCAGGGTTGGGCGTACTGAAGCCCTTTTGCATCCGCCGAATCATGGATGCTTCCAATTCACGAAGCATCTCTATGATGTGACACGCAGGGGTTCCTGGAAGCCCAAAGCTAGCAGCCTGGCGCTCAATGTTCCGGATGTTCTGCGGTACTCACATAAACACACATTAGACACGTCGACCTTGCTCATGTCCCTCGATCCGGCTTCCTTTGGGCCCAGCGTAGACCACATTTTATGATTCATCAGCCCGGTCCTGCAAAACATGTAGGCGTTGACGATAATCGAGACCCTCGTGTTCCGCAAGCCGCGGCTCTCGACTGTAGCAGAGCCCACGCAAGTTTCGTAAAACCCTCCTGTAGGCTTGGTATTCCAGGTCGAGCCTCCCGCTTCCCACCAGTCCTTCAGCTCTTGGAGTATGCCAAGGAAAACACTGTCACTCTCGACGTGTGCGTACAATATACACAATGCCAGATTTGCGCATGCCATTCGGAAATTGTCCTCATCCTTAGCAATGTTGGAAGACCAATACATCCTGGGCAACGAGACGAACAGTAAACATTAAATTTGTCTTTGCTACTTCTCTTTGTCTTTGCTACTATTGTCTTCTTTGAGCTGTCCGAACACGTAGCTGGCAATACTGTGTCTAGCTACGCTGTTTTTGTGAAATCTATAGTTTTTTATCTGTACAAGATCGAGAAACAATATCACGAAGTACGGAGTATGCATGACGGCCAGATGTTCGAGGCGCAGCAGGTTAAAATCTTTGTCATGACCTCTTTTCGAGGTAACATTGCCAGTGGTTGACATCTTGTACCTCAACTTTCCATTATCTAATGTCATCCTCAAGTAAGTGCACAGTAAGCAAGAATCAGCTACTCCTTTCACAAAAAACCTACTGAGCCCGAGGGGGCTCGGTATGTTTTCGTTGTGGTAGTAGAAGTCGTGATGTGCGCGTGAGATTGTTACGGAGCACTTGGGCCACTCTCGGTCGTGGTAGTGGAACAAGTAGCTGATGACATCCTGTGTCAAGTTGAATGTTTCACAACGGTTAAGAGCTCACCGGTGGAGAGCTGCGGCGATAGTTTTCCACTTGACCATAGCATCTGGTAATCCTCCATTTTTGACACTATAAAATAAAAAGTCAGCCAGTGAGTATGGTGGATTTATAACAAATATTAGAAATGCTGTTGTTATAAGGCTTATGATATATTAACAAACGGATCTGTAAATGTCATTTATATGAAAGGGGACAGCCGCTTGAGCTGATGTGTGTGTGCGTGCATGCGCTTGGTATCATATCAGCAGTCTCTATTATTGTACATACATGGGAAGGATGTTTGCGTCTTCAAAGTCTGAACATATTCAATGAGCTGTCACGGTCCGTGACCGTGTGGGATATTATTATCTTATATTTCATCTCCCCTGCATGGTGGTACATGGTGTGTTGCACAGTGAGCGCCAGACAATTAGTTCCATCTTTCTCACAAGTCCACTCTACCAGCAACCTCTTAAACTCATCTGTGATCATCGAAGCAGACTTGTGTCTCACCCCGCAGCTAAACGGTGTTGGTTCACAGTGTCCCATAGCGGGTAACGAGTACCAGAAAGCGAAAGCTGACCCGTTTGGGCACGGTAAGCCTATTCTACTCCTTGTCCGCGGTAACTCACCGATCACGGTTCTTGCCAAGCTTACGTCTCCCGAAAAGTGAGTGCGTATGAAAAAGGATACATTGCTTTCAGGAGACTTGGGTAGAATCCCCAGGTAGGTATCCATGTCTTCTATCACAAAGTACCTGACACTGAGCGTTTAATTTTTGTAGTCTATCATCTGCACCTCTCTCGGTAGTTCGTTAGAGAGTCTGAAAACCCACGTCAAGACTTTGCTCTCGATCTCTTGAAATTTGCCGGTGTGGTTGGACCACACTATGGCTTGCAGTCCTCGCACTCTCAGAATGGCTTTGATACACGCGGTTTTCATGTTGAACCCCTTCCAACGTAGATCGATGACACACATAAGATCTGTCCGTATTGCTACCTCGTGGTGCTCGCATGCTATCGCGTCATTAATTGAGCAGGCCTCGATGATCCCCAAGGCTCTAGCCTCTCCGAACAGTCTGTTCCCGTACTCGGGTGCTTTCATGCGAAGACTGCGCTCAAGCAGGTACAGACAACTGAAATCCTCACTTCCTGGAACATCTTGATGGTAATTGCTCTCAGTAACTCGTCACAGCTTTTGAACCGTTTTGACTCACTAACAAAGTTGAACTGATCACAGACCCTCAGGGGCCTTTCTGCTGTGCAGCCGAAGTGAGATGGGCGAGTCCTGTATACGTACAGCCCCGGCGGGAGACTTTGAGACTTGTTCAGCTAATACATGATCACGACGTCGCAAGACTTTGGGTACATGAGGCGATTGTGCATCACCCACCTGTACACGGTCACTACGGTGTCCATTTCGTAGGCCCACAGGGTTGTCCTTTCAGAGGAGGCATTAGACTCACCTTTCCCTCTACCCCTTGTCATTTTCCCACGACAGGCTTTCTCAGGGTCATTGTGTACAAAAGGAGAGACGCTTGCATCCTTCTGTGACATTTCATTCCGCTGGTACACGGAAGAAGATTCACAAGAGCATTGTTTATGTCTCGAAGCATTCCGACTCAACAGCCCAAGAATCTGTCTAAAGTTGAATCGGTGCGCAGGGCAAGGCGTCGCAAACTCAACCATGAGATCGATACACCACATCTCCTATCACAGGGACGGGGTCCAGAGTCAACGCTTTGCACAGCACGCAGCACAGTGCTACCGTCGGCTCCATCGAAGACAACCCCTTCTTCACCGGTGAAGATCCGTAGGGCCTGCTGAGAGATTGCGTTGAGATGTGTAAAGATACACTGGTTAGGTCGGTCCGAAAAGCAACAAACCTCTACAGGAGAGTGTCCACTGTCAATTATAGGAACATTGCAAATGTTCGACAAGGTCTCTCAGAGTAGACACTTGTCCGCCTCAGACAACACCTGTTCCACAAGTGTTTCGACCCTCAAGTTTGCACCTGTGAGTCCCAGAGCCACGGAAACCCCATGTGCTACAGGTGCACTCCCGTGCTTACCGTGATGCAGCTGCGTCCCCTGGTAGCCTCCCTCGCGGAGCGCGCTATACCGGGCAGGGCTCTGGCTCATAACGTCTCTGACAGAGCCCTGCTGATTAGCATGCTAAACGACCAGGACCTACCACTGTGCACCAATGGGTGGTAATGTAAGGGTATGCTGGTGAAAGTTGAACATAACCCGAAGCCTCTATCCTCGCTAATCTCACCCGGGTCTTACTACTGCTTCGTTTCGAGCAGAGCCAAAACTGGAGAGGTGCAGCAAATTAACCCCTGTTGTTGTATCCTTTGTGTTCTGTTTAACCAAAGTGCTGCGGTTGTGCAGATGTTGAGCCCCGAGAGTCTACACCTAGAGTCTCAGCCGTGTGGGCCCGTGTATTATTTCAATGTTAAACTTTCCCCTGACGTCGGAGTTCCCGAGGTGCGCATAGATGATTATCAAGGCTACCTTGTCAACTTTCAAGGTTCAATGGGAAGTCACCAGGCCACGGTCTACTACATTTGGAGAGATTTGCTTAAGGAGTTACAGAGAGAAAACAGTGGGACAGTGAGCTTCTTAACTGTAGAATAATAGACTCATGTGCTCCAGCTGCGATCCCAGAGGTTACAGTTTTGTTTATGACAAACCTCGGATCAGAGGAGACTGTGTGTGTTGATACCAATACACTGAAAGACCAATATAGGTAGAGACAAGGTCAGACCATGAGACGTTCGTACAACATTAATACCAAGTGCTTAGACTCCAACCAACGCTGTTTGTACAATGACTCAATCTGAAAACATTAGCACAATCCTCCGACCAAGGTTCACTTGTCCAACGCCAGAGCAGAGATTCAACCAAGGACTGTCTATCCTATCACTGCCTAAGTCTATGATACGTGCATGTGGAATGCATGATCATCTACCCAGAAACCATTTAAAAGTCACTGTGTAAGAGAGATCAAAGACATCCAAGCATTCCAAATTTGTTAAGTTTCTTACTGAAAAGGTTTTTGTTGAAAACATGTAATTTTTTACTTTGATATTGTACAAATCAGATACTGTTATTAAACAGTCAGTATTATGTGCACTGGAGTTTTATTTAAAGAATTTTTTTTGGTTTGAATTAACTTTATGAGGATTTAAAAATGACAGTAATTAGAATAAAACAGTAATTTTATTCTGAAAGGACATAGAGTTGTTAGGTCTTAATGAAGACATGTTATTTTTTGTTTTTGTATTGTAAAACTCGTTTCAAAGAAAGTTGTTCACCCGAGACGCAGAACTTAGAAAGGTCATGACGCTGTCAAAGTGCCACCGTAGCCACAGTGTGGAGTTGACGCAGAAGAATAAAAAAAGGCCTTAACCCTGTAAAGCCTGACACACGAAAAAATCACCCAAAAATTCAGATTTTTTTGAACTGAGATGTTTATTATCCCTTTTAACATCATCCCCAAACATTTTTTTGTGATATCATTTTGTTTTTTAAATATTTTTTGTATCAAATATGATACATTGGGTGTTTTTGGCAACTTTTTGCTGACAACAATGTTAATTTAGATGGAGCCTATTTGGTTAGTACAAACAATCTGTACTGACCCAATAGGCTCTAACACAGGACATCTGTACTGACCTAATGGCTCTAACGCAGGACATTTTTACTAACCCCATAGGCTCTGACACAGGACATCTGTACTAACCCAATAGGCTCTGACACAGGACATCTGTACTAACCCCATCCATAGGCTCTAACACAGGACATCTGTACTAACCCCATCCATAGGCTCTAACACAGGACATCTGTACTAACCCAACATGCACTAACACAGGACATCTGTACTAACCCCACAGGCTCTGACAAAGGACATCTGTACTAACCCCATAGGCTCTAACACAGGACATCTGCACTAACCCAATAGGCTCTAACACAGGACATCTGTACTAACTTCAAATGCATGTACATGCCTAGGACCTGTTCTAGCTCTTCGACAGTTAAACATTCAATTCAACAGATTTTCACTAGATGGCAGCATATACTTTTTTATAAATACTTTCTGGTATGATAAATAAAAGCCGCTATGAGAAATAGTAGACTGTGTATTGTTCTAAAGATCTATTGACAGAAATGCAATATATAATTTTCCGTGGTGATTTAGTTTCTATGGTAAAAACCTTACATGATAGGGTGACCATTAAACGTCATGTCTTCTGTTTACCGTTCTTTCAGAACACTGTATTTTGCTAGCAACACGAACGTGGATTTCTTATTTCAAAATAATTGTGCTTATTCCAATGCATGAAATAATTGTTGTAAATTCATTTTAAAGCTAGTTAATTATAATCTCATCAAATTTTGCTGGCTATACTGCATCAAGTACCTGAGGGTTTGAGACAATATTTGGATTTAAGACATCCTATTGAACATATATCAATAGCACATGTTTTGGCATAAGAAATAGTTTAGTTTATGACACAATATATTCATGAAAACCAATGTACTGCTACATTTCTTTTACAATTTTTATAAAATATATTCATCTTTTTTCCTATCAAAGAATTTCAATAGTCCTTAAACACACACTCATCATCGTCATCAACTTAAAAAAAAAAATTAAAAAAAATATACACAGAAAGATAAAAACAAAAAGAAGTTACCATTTCATTAGATTTTACTTTACTATCTTTAAAAGTAATTTACCAACGATTATTTCATGAATTGGAATGAGCGCTATTATTTTGAAAAGATAATATACATTCGTGTTTTTAGCTTAGTGTTGCTGTAACAACGCCGGTAATCAGGAATGTTGTTATCCTGACCTGAACCCCATAGAGAATGTTGTTATCCTTCTCAAAAATTATTTTCCATAATGTAATGATAAAAATTAAACTTTCATATATTTTAGATTCATTGCACACCAACTGAAATATTACATGTCATTCATTGTTTTAATACTGATGATTTTGGTATACGGCTCATGAAAACCTAAAAAAGTACCTAATCTCAAAGAATTAGCATATCATGAAAAGGGTCTCTAAACGAGCAATTAACTTTATCATCTGAATCAACTAATTAACTCTAAACACCTGCAAAAGATTCCTGAGGCTTTTAAAAACTCCCAGCCTGTTTCATTACTCACAACTGCAATCATGGGTAAGACTGCCGACCTGACTGCTGTCCAGAAGGCCATCATTGACACCCTCAAGCAAGAGGGTAAGACACAGAAAGAAATTTCTGAACAAATAGGCTGTTCCCAGAGTGCTGTATCAATGCACCTCAGTGGGAAGTCTGTGAGAAGGAAAAAGTGTGGCAAAAACCGCTGCACAACAACAAGATGTGACCGGACTCTGAGGAAGATTGTGGAGAAGGACCGATTCCAGACCTTGGATGACCTGCGGAAGCAGTGGACTGAGTCTGGAGTACAAACATCCAGAACCACCATGCACAGGCGTGTGCAGGAAATGGGCTACAGGTGCCGCATTCCCCAGGTCAAGCCACTTTTGAACCAGAAACAGCGGCAGAAGCGCCTGACCTGGGCTACAGAGAAGCAGCACTGGACTGTTGCTAAGTGGTCCAAAGTACTTTTTTCGGATGAAAGCAAATTGTGCATGTCATTCGGAAATCAAGGTGCCAGAGTCTGGAGGAAGACTGGGGAGAAGGAAATGCCAAAATGCCTGAGTCCAGTGTCAAATACCCACAGTCAGTGATGGTCTGGGGTGCCATGTCAGCTGCTGGTGTTGGTCCACTGTGTTTTATCAAGGGCAGGGTCAATGTAGCTAGCTATCAGGAGATTTTGGAGCATTTCATGCTTCCATCTGCTGAAAAGCTTTATGGAGATGAAGATTTCATTTTTCAGCACGACCTGGCACCTGTTCACAGTGCCAAAATCACTGGTAAATGGTTTACTGACCATGGTATTACTGTGCTCAATTGGCCTGCCAACTCTCCTGACCTGAACCCCATAGAGAATCTGTGGGATATTGTTAGGAGAAAGTTGAGAGACGCAAGACCCAACACTCTGGATGAGCTTAAGGCCGCTATCGAAGCATCCTGGGCCTCCATAACACCTCAGCAGTGCCACAGGCTGATTGCCTCCATGCCACGCCGCATTAAAGCAGTCATTTCTGCAAAAGGATTCCCGACCAAGCATTGAGTGCGTAACTGAACATAATTATTTGAAGGTTGACTTTTTTTGTATTAACAACACTTCTTTTATTGGTCAGATGAAATATGCTATTTCTTTGAGATAGGAATTTTGGGTTTTCATGAGCTGTATGCCAAAATCATCAGTATTAATAGTATATTTCAGTTGGTGTGCAATGAATCTAAAATATATGAAAGTATATTTTTATCATTACATTATGGAAAATAATGAACTTCATCACAATATGCACATTTTGAGAAGGACCTGTATGTTCACTGAATGCCCGCTAACCTTTCTGAATCCCGGGGCATGGATGGTTATTTTTCGCTATAATGAGATGTTTTCAAAGCATATTCTGCTACAGGTAAGGATGATTCAAACTAGCAAATGAAACAGTTGTTTGACGATGTTAACTTATAGAAGCTATAAAACAGGAAAGTTACTTTCCCCTGTGAGCGGTGTTACATTTATAGCTATGTTTTATATATAGTTTGATTTGTGCATATTTTTATGACTAAAGGTCATATTAGCCAGCTAAACTTTTAGTCTCCCCTTTAAACAAAATGTGTGTTGTGTCCGCAAAGAACCATTCGCAACCACTCCTTGGCTTTAAGCCAAAAATAGATAGAAAATGTGTTCATTGTTATGTACAACATATAACTTGCTAAAAGTTATTAATATAGCCTTGTATTTTAAACATACTTTTACATTTACAACGTGATTATGAACTAAAGGATTTTCTTTCCAGGCATTTACGCTAGCACAATACAGTCTCGCTTTTAGAATAGGGTTAAGCCAAGGAATGATTTTTATGAGTGTTTGAAAATGGGACGTAGTGCTAAAATGTTTGCCTGTAATCCACTTATAGTGATCACGGTTATATGTTTCAACCGCTTATAGTGATCAAAAAGCTTGGGATGGAATCGTTCCTATACAAATGCTGTATAAATAATTCGCTTATAAGGATCAAGAAGTCCGCGTGTAGTGATCATTTGGAGTATTTTGATAAACTTAAACATAAAAAAATATTGAATAAAAAAGGTAATTTTATTTTCAATGATTCACTTTTTACCTTGTAGTGGTAGGCTTATTTTTCTAGCAGGAAACTGTTTGCTTCCTGTTGGCTACATACATACACATCGAAATCATGGAAGGAAAAAAGAAAGTAATTTCGCTCAAAGATAAACAATGTCTTCTGAAAAACTATGACAAGCTGCCAGCTGTTGCTAGCCTAATTGCACTGACGTATTGTGAATGTCAATAAACAGTTAAGTGTTAGAAATCGTTATCAGCTGTCCGTTTCATTACTTTGCATTTATACTGTATAATAAATATATAAATGTTAATTAAATGGTCATCTGCAGTAAATACTGTAAACATTTTCAAAAATCGGTAAGAAGGATTGTCCGCTTGTCAAATTGTCCGCTTGTCAAATTGTCCCAGACAGACGTGATTGCTATAAGCGCAATCGAATGTATTACAGTATTAAAAAGCGCCTATTTGAATGTCTTTATGTCAATTTTGACCACGCCCATATCATAGAAATGTGCGGCTGACATGTGTGATAAATTGTTGAAGAGGAGACAAGTACTGTGGTCGAAGATTATATTTTTAATCCAGAAGGTAGTCAGACATAGACACGTACATCTAAACAACGAAACGGGCCTAGTGACTCAGGCACAAAGATAATAACTGACAACTAAAGCACACATATGGTTTAAATACCTATTAGAGAAACTAAGGGCAACTGGTTGATCGCAGTTCTAAGTTTTTTTATGAGTGTTAGAAAATGGGTGGTATGACATTTGGGTCAGTTTGCCTTCAATTTCTCCTAAACCGTACAGTAAAATGCCTTAAATATATTATTAAATGTAGTAATCAATGATACTCAGGCTAACATAAAGACAGGCAGAGCAGACTAGCCCTAAGGTATCGGCAGTATAGCCTCTCACCGAGAAGGATAGAGTATCTAATGTATCAACAGTATAGCCTCTCATAGAGAAGGATAACAGTCTTGTGTCTATAACCAGCATAACATAACATAACATTACACAGTGAACAGTTCAAATGAAAGAACCCCTTAGAATTCCAGTGACTCCACTGAGCCATCTGCGTACTGAGCCTTGAAAAATGTGTTGTTTCATGTGATTTAAAAAAAATGAGTACAGGTGAGTACAGGCAGTGGGTAGAACAAGTATTTGATACACTGTTGATTCTGTGAGATTTCATACTTAGAAAGCATGTAGAGGTCTGTAATTTTTATCATAGGTACACCTTGTGGACCGTCATCCAGATGGTTTTTGGCAAACTTCAGGCCCAGGACCTGCGTGTGGTGCAGGATTGTAATCCATTACGCGTAGTGTGTTACTAACGGTTTTCATTGAGACTGTGCTCCCAGCTCTCTTCAGGTCAAGTCCTGCCCGTCTGGTTCTGGGTTTTAATTTCACTTTTCTCCCTTATCACCTTTTGACCCATTTCCACTTTAAAACGATGTAACTTCAGTTGTGATAAAGATATTTGAGTGATTCAAAAACATTTGTATTCAGGAGAGTTTCTAGTACTCAGCCCAGAAAGATGTATTCAGCCCAGACCATGTGAAGGGTTCCCCAGGCCGCAGGCGACACGTGTAACGCAAGTAAGAAGTTATATAAGTATTAGGCATTTTGTGTGTGTGTTCATTGAGGTTCCAGTTCTCTTCAGGTCTTTCACCAGGTCATCCAAAGAATTATGTTTTCACCTCAACGCTTTCAGGGTTGAGAAGATTGTGATTTCTGGGAGTGTGTACCCCCATGAAAATCCCGGGTGAGTGGAGTTTAGAGCATAAAACCCCTGTCTCATCAGACCGCATTACTTTCTCTGCAAAGTGTGTTACTAATGTTATTCATTAAGATTGTGGTACCAGCTCTCTTCAGGTCATTGAGCAGGTCCTGCCGTGTAGTTCTAACCTCGCTCGTGATCATTGATGCACCGTGAGGTGATGAGATCTTGCATGGAGCCCAGACCGATTGAAGAAAAACTAACAGGTCTGTAAGAGCTGGAATTCTTACTGGTTGGTAGGTGATCAAATACATATGTCATGCAATAAAAAGCAAATTAATTATTTAAAAAAATTTTTACAGTTGAAGTGTACCTATCATAAAATTTACAGACCTCCACATGCTTTGTAAGTGGGAAAAGCTGCAAAATCGACAGTGTATCTAATACCTGTTCTCCCCACTGAGAGATCCTTTGAAAAATTATGCGCACGGTCCTTCACAATCTTTAACTGCTCAAAAAACTGTTTTTATTACAGTGTAGACTTGGTAGGAAAAGTGTTCCTTGCTCTAAAAACATTAATTGTTTCTTAGACACATAGAGAGAGATAAATCTTGCAAAGATAACGTTTTCAAGGTTGCCCGAAGGGGGAATTTGGTCTGTCCAAGAACAGCTGTATTTAACATTCAGAGCGTGTGACAAATAAACAGCTCTATTTTTTTATTAAGCTATCCCACAATCTTTTTACAAAAAAAATGAGCAGAACACATCTGTCTGATGTAGTAATTTTTATACCACATCACTTAATATGAACTTTTGCCTTTCAAAGGAACTTTTGGTAACACTATATGAAGTACACTTTATAATGCATGATAATACTATCCATAATGCATTGTAACACTAACTATAAGTATTTATAATGATGTTTAAGGGGGTATAAGTACACATATAAAGCTCCATGTTGTTTAGATCTTATTATCAGACATTTTAAAGTGTACTTCATAGAAAGTGTTACCAAAAGTTTAATCAAATTTAATTTCATACTTTACAATGCACAAATCCTGTACAAAGTAAAAAAGATTATTTACATTGAATATACTCCCCCAGTTTCATGTTGAAATTAGGGAATGTCAGGTAAAAAAAGTAGATTTTAGATTAACTATATTTTACCAGAATGGACAAAACTCTAACCTTCTGTGTGTGTGTGTGTGTGCCCTAATAACTTTCCTTTGACCTATGAAGAAGCCAAGAAAGTTTGACTGGTGGGAGGATAATGAAGCCTGATACAAGAAATGTGAGTATGACTCTTCCTCTTGCACACAAGTGTAAAACGACGCATGCTGGTCTACTGGGAGCCACAGCCCTATACGAGAGGCTTCAGGCTCGACGACACACACACAGCACGCGTGTCTACTGGGAGCCACAGCTCTATACAAAGAACTTCAGGTTCAAACGACGCACGCTGGTCTACTGGGAGCCACAGCCCTATACGAGAGGTTTCAGGCTCTGACGACACACACACACAGCACGCGTGTCTACCGGGAGCCACAGATCTATACGAGAGACTTCAGGTTCAAACGATGCACGCGGGTCTACTGGGAGCCACAGCCCTATACGAGAGGCTTCAGGCTCTGACGACACACACACACAGCACGCGTGTCTACTGGGAGCCACAGCTCTATATGAAAGACTTCAGCTTCAAACGACACACACATAGCACACGTGTCTACCGGGAGCCACAGCTCTATATGAAATACTTCAGGTTCAAACGATGCACGCGGGTCTACCGGGAGCCACAGCCCTATACAAGAGGCTTCAGGCTCAAACGACACACATACACAGCACGCGTGTCTACTGGGAGCCACAGCTCTATACGAAAGACTTCAGACTTGAACGATGGACGTAATTCTACACCCCAAGAAATTACGTCCAGTTCGGTTAAGCGCTCCAGGCCCATAGGAGCCATAATACTCTTGTTGTGTACAGTACTTAATCTGAAAAGGCTGGTAATGTGTTTTAACTATTTCTATATCTGTCAACTGGCTATCACAGGAACAAATGTATTACAGTGAACATATTTCTGTATTTCTCAACAGGACCGATGAAGGTCGCTGAGAAGCAGCTGTGGAGAAAGACATTGTGCATGTACAGTCTTTGGGAGATCACGAGGACCAACCGATGATTGTGGATGTTGAACAACAAGAGCTATCTTTCAATTTATCCATAAAGAAGAACCTGAATGTTTACTACAACAATGGTTATGTTATGTATACAGAGATTCCAGCAGCTCAGCATTTAGTGAGCCCAATACCCCAGTCTCAGACTACAGAAGAACAGATTGCCCGTTTTGAAAAATTGTGTCTTCACTAGCATGTGTGAAAGAGGATTGCTAGCAAATTAGCCAGTTCTACTAAAAGCCTGGGAGAGTGGAAAGTTGCAATGAATGTCTTTGATTCTTTTTAAAATTACCAAGACGGATTTGTTCAACAACTAATTGGTAGCTTGGATGACAGGGCTAAAAGGGTCAAGTTGAAACGAGGTAAGTATGTGTGTCTGTGTGTGTGGGTGTGTGCCTGCCTGTCTGTGTGTGTGTGTGCCTGCCTGCCTGCCTGTCTGTGTGTGTGTGTGTGTGTGCCTGCCTGCCTGTCTGTGTGTGTGCCTGCCTGCCTGTTTGTGTGTGTGTGCCTGCCTGTCTGTGTGCGCCTGCCTGCCTGTGTGCGCCTGTCTCTGTGTGCCCTTCTCTATAGTATGTTTACAACAGCCACTAGGCTGAACAAAAAGAAAGTAATACAAACCATAGGTCTGTTTTGATTGTGTTTGCCTGAAAATTCATTTTTTTACGATCAATGGTATGTGACTTTAAACATATGTTTCGTTAGTGTGCGCTGATATTCACATTGGCTTGTTTTTGTTATGATGAAGTTTTGTACAGATAAAGATCCCAATAAAAACAAAGTATGTGTTTCTGATGTAATATTTGTGTTGTTGTATGTTAGGGTCAGTAGAGGGTGCAAGATCTGTACATGTGTTATGGATAGTTAGCATGTGTACATGGTATGTTTGACTTAATTCTGATTCTAATCGTTTTATCCGAGGTAAGACTTTACCACAAAATAAGGCAAGTCGATATTAATAGTACTTAACACATGAATTACCTTGGCTATGAAACAAGTCCTGAAATAAATGAGACAATAAATATACAATAATAAATATGCTTTCCAAAAAAAATCAATAAATTGTTTCACAATGGTGTTTTCTAAGTGTACAATTACATTTTAATCATTTAACAGAAGCTCTTATCCAGAGCGACTTACAGTGTGTGCATACATTGTCAAGAACTGGGTGAAATAACCGTTATGACACAATGAATAGTCGAGTGCCAAAATAGATACTGAAGAAGTGAATTTCCACATGACATGCCACATGACATTTCATTAGCTTGTACACTAAAATATTAACACTAAAAAATACCCATAAGTAGTTTTCCACAATTAGCTCATAAAAATAGGGTGCTTTTTGTTTCAAATTTGTCTAAACTGTACCCATATATTTTACAGTTGAGAAAGCCATTTTTAATTATGTAAAGGTATCTAACCATTCATTGCAAATATGATAAATAAAGACAGATAAAGAATATATATATATTTGGGCAACATATTTGTTTATTCATCCATTTTAAATTCATTTATTTTATTTAATTAGCACTGGTTAAATAGGGGGTAGCCCATAATACAAGGCTGCCGCTGTCCTGATATATAGTAAGACACCAGGCTGAGCTCCTGGTCATTAGTAAGAACCACATTGTGAGCTGATAAATACATTGTCTGATATCGCTATAAGCCGGATGCTTTTAAATTAACCCTGAGCTGTGAAACGGCCATCAAACAGTGCATCAGCGAGAACGTGACTGCGAGGCCATTTCAGATGAAATGATTAGAAGTTAGAACGTTTGAGGAACCTGTTTTAATGGGAAAGATGCTTACAATTCAATTTCTCTAAAAGGCACCAACAAAGGTGTATATCCCATTTAACTGCCACAATCTTTTCTTGTGATAACCACTCGCCCGTTATTAGTTTTAAGGATTTATGAAACACATTGTACTTGCTAAAGGTGGAAATGTAACACGTGCATTGGTTTATGTCGGAAAAGAGAATAGACAGACAATCTTGTACTTTTGACTTTTTTGGTCTAAAACTCTTTTAATACAGATTTTCAAGAAGTCAATATGAGAAAGGTATGAGAAATTTACTTCCGGAACCCAAGCTCCATAGCTGAGTGCTCCAGCCGCGGTCGGTGGATCTTAATTGGGGAGGACGGGCTCGCGTTACGGTCGGGACCGGAGTGAATGGATTGGTGGGCAACGCACAAAACCCAGTTTGCAAAACGAAAAAACACTGGGTTTCGTGCGTTGCGCACATTCCATTCACTCCGGTCCCGAGCGTAACACGAGCCCGTCCTCCACAATTAAGATCCACCGACCGCGGCTGGAGTGCTCATATGTATTACGAGAGCTCCATCTAGTGGCATGAAGAAATCCTAACATCAGAAACATGAATGACCCACTTAAAAGAATTGTAAAACATTTAATCACTTTACCTAAACCAACCAAATATTACTTTATAGTGTCTTCTAAGTGTGCTATAACACATCATAAGAGATAATAATGCATTTGTGATTTTGTTATAAAAAAGGAAGCAGACAAGGCTTTACTTGAAAATAGCATTCTAGGGTTATCTCCACTTTCTATAACGATCCTGGAAGAATGGTTCTTTCTTGCAGCAGTGTTCAACTTTGGGTTCATATCAGTGTCATAAAGAGTTACGGGGAACCTGTTTTGACAAAGTACTTTATTGTACACAATCCATTTACAGAAACAGCATTCATTGTATAAACTAAGAGGAGTGTTCTAATGAACAATAAACTGTTAATAACTAATAAACTGTTCACAACACATTTTGTTGCACGTTACATTTATTTAATGCACATGTTACATGTATTTAAGTATCATGTAATATAAGCTGAGTAGTGGCAATAGTATCTACAGCATGTGTGGTGAGGTTGGGGAAACCAGGGCCTCGACATGTACCATCTGTTTTATGCACAAACTCAGGTTTGTCTGGATGAAACTGTGCTATGAACAGTAGCTTTGCGAGGTTGTACGTGTACGAAGTGTTGACAGATAGCAGGTAGTACAGTCTCAGGGTTCCTGGTTTGTATACTACAATTGTATACAAACATTTGTCCTTGTGTTCATATCCGTATATTTCATGTTCCCCTCCTGGAGTCCAAGATATAAAAAGGGTACATCTGAGTCTCTCAGAGACCAGTTTCATCTGTGAGCAATGACAGTTACTTTGGGAAATTTCAGGACAGGCCTCAATTTCACTGTATTCGGCTTGTATCACACTCAATAAAGTATCAGCGGGGTTCACTTGTCCTAAGTTAGGGATCTTGACATCCCTGCCGCTCGCAATCAGGTCTTTTGCAATGTAGGCGGGGATCGGTGTTTGGACAAGTTCACAATTATCACCGAGTTCAATGTCAAACATGTGAACGTGACTGTGGACACGGTCGCAGACTGAAGAAAACCAACTATCCGGTTGTGGTATCACTCAATAGTGCTCAAGAGGTTTGACATCCTGTATAGCTTGTGACTTAAAAGTGACTCCATGATCCGCTTCTCGTTTTACAGTTTCTTTAGCTCCTTGCTTCTTATATCGGGACTGTATGTTGTTGGCGTAGTCAATTTTGTACAGACTTTTCCGTTTTACAGGGGTTTCGCGAATTCTTGTATCACCGCTCAACTCCATTGGTATATGCTCTGACCTCAGAGATTCTATGACGTTGCGTATCTGGCTCTCATAATCTTTGAACATCGTACCCGTTTCAGAGACAGTGTCCATCTCGTCTTGTTCTCCCTGATCGTGGCTATCATCCTCGGCATTCGTTACCCGAATACACGTTTGTTTAAGCACCTTCTCGATCCTTTCGAATGAAGCATCTGTCTGACCCCTGATTCTATTTAGCACAGTTTCCGGATGAAACTTGTCTAGTTTAAAACCGAAGAACTGCTCTAGTGAACACAATGTGTTCTTAGACATGAGCAATTCCTCGATCCTAGCATTCAGAGTGTTCATTTCCTCAGTACGCGTTTCCAACAGCCGGTTGAGCTCCTTTCATTTGTCTTCACTTGCGGCGATATTACACATGAGACCTTGGAAAGGCCTCTCTGCGTAGACAGACTGTCGTTTATTGATACCTTCTCAAAGCGTTCACTATCAAGCTCTCGAGTGTGCCTAACCTCTGAGGCTCGCATATTACTCTCAAGCGTTGACGCCTTAATGCACCTTTAAAAAGAAATTTCCATGCCATATTTATAATATTCATTACTTCTGCTGTGTACACTCCAGATCACTGTTCAGTACATAGTATATTGCTAATATTATTATTATTGTTTTAAAATTTCTTCATATTGTATATAATCTTTTTAAGCCCACTGTGTAGATGTGTCGAGCCATGTCACAAGAATTTCTCTGCACAGGATGATGTGATGTCATTCGATGCATATGACAAATAAACAACTTTGACTTTGACTTTGACTTACTTGTCAGGTTCTCATTGCGCTCTGTCAGAGTCCTGATCTGCTGGTCAAGTTCCCCAAGTTCCTTTAGGTGTCCACTCTGAATCTTGTGAATAGTGTCATCTTTTGGATCTAGCTACTTGCGTAATTCGTCCCGTTCCGCATTCTACTCAACCTTTTTTTCGTGGTGTACCAATGCGATTCTGCACATTTTGCTTTTCAGTTCCTCCTGTGTGACTTGAGACTGCTTATTCAACTTTTGTAGTTCATTGTTGCGATTTAATGCTTCCCGGTCCTTCGTTTTGATGTCTTCACGGAGCAAGTCCGAGGTAGTCTGCAGTAGTTCCACGGTGCACTGATTACGTTTCGAATCAGCCCTTGCTTCATTGCGCTCACATTGCAACTGGGCGATTTCTTGCCTCGCGAACATACAGTCGTTCTGTTGTCGTGTACGCTCGGCTGTCGTACTGAGAAGCTGGTCACCGCGGTACTGAACCATCTGGAGGAGAGCGGGTCCTATTTCGAGTGCGACGTGCCATTGCACCTCCAGGGAGTCCTCGATGTGGCGAGCCGAAACTAGCTGGGCTGTGTCTTGCGACAACGTCTGGACAGCTTTCTGTAGGTCACCGAATCCGGGCTCGTTTGTATCCTCGGGTAGGCACAACAGACCCTGTAGGGTAGCTTTCAATTCGTGGTTCGCGTCTCCCTTCAGAATACCCTCAAGGAACTTCAGCACTTGGTCCGCGTGTTGGACCTGTTGCGCGCTTTGTATAAAACTACACTTTCCAGACGTGTCTCGCAGACCCTTCCGCAGTCTACGGATGTTGAGGTCGTAACAACCCCACAATTCCATAGCCAGATCAAAGCCTATGACGTTGCGAGCTTTTGTACTCTCAAATGATTCAAACCACTTAGCCAAGTTTTCGAAATTTTTCTCCAGAACCTCGAGTGCTACTATGGTGTCATCCAGGGAGCTAGGCGCGCAAGACTCTGTGCCCGGGGCTGCGGGGGAGCCATAGGGCGCTGTGCTACATGTTGAGGATTCCACCTCGATAGCCAAAGGGAAAAGTTTTGATATGATATCTACAAGCATGACACGACAACCGATTCCAGTATCTGTGTCCATCTGCTGACCTGCTGTCCCTCCATTCCACACTCGAGTCTCTCACGTTGACTCCATCGACACTGCTTCTGCCATGACCACCAGCCTGGGTCTGGGTCCTCTTCGGTCTCTTTCCTTCTGATCTGTCGCTTCTTTCTTGATTGCTCTTCTTCCTCTCGAGCTTCTCCTGCCCCCCTGTACGTCGATAAAAATGTCTCGCTCTGTATCTCTGTCGATCTTCTTCTTCTCCTCATCCTTCGTCTTTGTCTTGTCCCCAGTAGCTCCTTGATCCGTCATTCCACCACGATGCAATCTGGTTCGTCCTTGTTCCCTTTCCCCTTGGGTAGGGGAATCATGAGCCGGCTGTTTGCATGTCTTCTTCTCCTCGTTGCCTTTGCTTGACTTCTCCTCTTTCTCTTCACTCATCTTGCTGCTCGAACTTCCACTTTTCGAGTTCCCATTTCCCCTCCTGGCTCGCACTGTAGACCCTACGGTGATTGAGACAATATCTAGGTTCCCAGTCTGACCAGCCTCTGCTTTTTGCATGGTCAAGTGCTTCTCTTTCTGATCCTGTAGCAGTGACCCATGCATCTCCGGTATTTTGGGTGACTGTGGCGCACAGCGTGGTGCAGATTCCACCCAGGATCAACTTGTCTATCTGTAGCACAGCTGAAACCCTCTTGGCTTTGGGCTCACACACCACAGGTGATGCTCTTTAAGTGTTCCCGCAGCGTTGACACAACGCAACCTTCTCTCGATCACTCGACAGTAAACGATCATTGACTCTCAACATTGCAGAAAGTTTGTCTAGTTCACGCAACCAACGGTCCAGCGCTCCACAACACAGGGCTGTGAGTATAACTGCCCAATAGGGAGCCTGTAAAAGGTTTTTGGTACAAGTATCTTCCGAGCACCTGGTCACCTCTAATCCCGCATACGTGAGCCTGACACGCAACCAGTACACTGAACACGGGAATGGTGACAGGTCCGTCTGTCGGTTAACAGTTGCACGTGACAGAGTACACAGGTTGAAGTCCAGCTGCCACAATACACACGTACCCCAAAGCGTGGATTGCGGATCGGGTATCCTCGGGATATTGAACGCAAGCGGAGCCCCGAGTTCGGACAGTGTCTCACTTACCACCTCTGCGGCCAGATGGTCCCCTTCTGTGGAATCTGGGGTGTACGAGGGGAACACGAAGATGTTGTGTACGTAGCGGTTCATACTGGTGTATGTCCTCGACACGATCATCTCTGGTTGATATCCGCAAACCGAGTCCCCTGTGAAAGGGTAACTCGGATGGCGCGCTGCCATATCGGCCGGTGTGTTAATCATTACCCAGACCCAAGGGTGCTCTGGCTAGAACTCTGATCCTTTCCATCTTCGTGGTGTCAGTGTACGTGCTAAAAAAGTGTTTGGCTGTCACGAACCATCTCCACACTGCGCGTATACAGGCCGGAGAACGATATACAGCGTGCCGGGGATTACCGCAGACTTAACGGGGATGCGAAAGACTCCATCGAGCCCGGGCTCTCTCAGGGTTACGGACACCGGTATCCGTTTCTCTATATCAAACATTTGCACCCAGGTGTACTTTACACAACTTATGTCATCTAGGTCATCGACAAACCTTATGCTCATGTGGGGTGTAGCGCTCCAGTCGCCACTCTGACAGGGTTCCATGTCCGGCTGCTCTACGCTACAGGGAAGTGAGCAAACAAGCAAGCTCTTTTGGGCAGACTCGCATTTGAAAAAAATACATTTTATTTCAACATTTACAAGTGACAAGGACATGGGGCAACTCTATAGTATAACAATATCATAATGTAGACAATGGGAAATGGTCACACATTGTCAATGATAGCTTTAGGCTTCTCGACCGTGTCGTCTTCCAATGTGCTGTGGAGCGCCCTATTGTCTCCTTGTGTCACATCATCTCCTCGTGTCACATCGTCCCTTTGGACCGGCAGAGGCTCAGAGCACTGATCATCCTGATCCGTAGGCTTCTCGACCATGATGTCTTCCGATATACTGTGGCACGTCCCATCGTCTCCTTGTGTCACAGCATTTCCTCATGTCATGTCGTCACCTTGGACCGAATCAGGCGCGGAGCATTGATCATCCTGATCAGAACACCAGTTGCTGTCCTCGTATTCATAGTCCTCATCGGAATAATCCTCGCTATCGTAACACTCCAGGTCTCCGATATCAAAGCAGCAGCTGCGAGTGGTATCGCATTCAGATGCATCCAGATACTCGCTCATGTCCTCTGTGTCCTTTACTCCCATGATGCTCTTAGCTGCCTCATTCGCCGCATTATCAAATGCTGAGGGTTCCGCAGCTGGCTCTATGAGAGGCTGCGTCTGCTGTGAGTCCAGGGTCTCAACGCCGCTTTTGCTCAACGAATCCATTCTGCCAACATCTTTGTACACTCTTATAATGTCTCTGACAGCCCAATCTTTTTTGCCTAGCAGATGTGATGGTCATGTACAGGTAGCGGTTATTGTTATGGCTGGTCAAGCCTTTCTGAGCACCTCGGACTCTCCGCCACGCAGTGTCAAAAATTTTTTGCTCCGTAATGTGTGCAGAGGATATCTTTCAACCTGGCAAAGGATATAGCGTGTATGGCTCTATACAGTTCCACGTCTGTCCGACGCAGAAAGTACAATACGGTTTCAGACATAACGTTGTTTCTTGTTTCTCTTTGGGAGATTTAAAGTGTCTCAGAGACCTTTGGACGTGCACACTACACAGTGTGAGTAGAGCGTTTCCATATCCACAAGGAACTTTGGAAAAAATTGTCCGCTTGCATTCCATACAAAAGGTGTACATCTGCTTCATGACGGTGAACGTGCAAGTGTTGACAGCTGTAGTGCTGAGCGGTACATTTTTCATGGGTGTAGCGCAGCACGATGACCCGAATTTCATTTGCTCAAAGTCAAATTCCCTGTCGATATTTCTCGGATTACCTTTCACCTCGGATGAGTGGAAGATCTGATTTTTTAGACATCTTGAGCACCTCAGGTCTCCCTGTTCACGAGAAGGCTGGGCTCTGGGTTGCCCTGGCACGAGAAGTATCTGCTTGTGGTTATGATCCACCCAGTTGATGTGACAGTTGAGCACAGCGTAGAGCAGCATCTGACACTCGAGACTTAGTTCACTCAGCTTCTGGAAATGCTCACTGTGGATGAGGTCCACGGCTTGGCACAGTTCAAGTATACACGCAGCGGCCATCTCCAGCGGCTGATCCATGGTAGTAACAACTTAGGCCCCATTCGGAATTGAGAGTAACCATGGGATACCCAACGCTTTTCACCACCTGGAAGGCTCTTATGAGCTTCGCGTAGTATGGTCCTCGGTACCGAAAAACTTAATTTCGACCATTGTATGGAATCTTCCCCGTGTCTAGCACGTTGGACGACCTGTGAGCCAAGTGTCTTATTGTCCCGCTTGCTCTTGCGCACCGAAGATGCACAAGGTCCGATTTTTGGTTTACTTTTCTTGCAGACCTCTTTGACACTCCACTCAAGTGACGGCTCCGCGTCTGTAACTCGAGTGTCAGGTGTAGATGGGTGATTCAGCTGTGCATGAATTACTGTGCTCTGGCTGACCTCCGGGGATACGGTTGGTTGTTGGAGCTCCGGCAGGACATCCGGTCCCTTTGTGAAGAACCTGAATGCCTTGGATCGAATTGAGTCCAACTTCTCTGTTGATTCCTCATTATTTAATTCCAGAACTTCCTTTTGGTACCTATAAAAGTCAGCCAGGAGAGCCAATCTGATCACTGGTTCGTGTCCCTACATCTGGGTCAACTCGTCTCTACTTGGCAGCATATTGGCACTCGAGCCTTGTGATTCAATTAGGGCCAAGGACAATTCGTCCCACAGAGCCAAACAGAATTTGTAAGCGTCTCCACTTTCTGAAATATTTGTCTTAGACATCAACATCTTCATTAGTTTTGTCTGTAGTCGGGTCGTAGACCTGTTATCTCTCTGTTTAGAATGGCAAACTACATTAAGACACTCGAGGTAAGCCTGCAACAGGATGGATTTTGTATAGCAACGGGACCACAAGACTCCAGAATCGTCTACCCCTGTAGCGTGAAACCATTCGCTTCGGTGCTTCTCAACTCCCCAGTGGTGTTGCATCTCCACTGTCCAAAGCTCTTCCCCAATGAGGTCCTGAAAGTTCACGTGGAACACCTGGGTCACTTCTTGGCTTTACAGAGTATACCTCAGGTAACCTGCGAGTTCAAACAGACGCTTTTTCTGGGCCTGTGCAACTTGTTCACCCGAGAGAAAGTCCTCTCGCTGTACAAGAAGACCCTGACTGACGATGCTCTACAACAAGAAGTCTCTGATATAACCTTGGAAGACGAGTGTGGGGATGACTCGTACCCAAATGTTTTTGTCAAATTTCACAAAAACAAAGCAGGTCAGATTGTGTCTTTACTAGGCGAGCTGCTGGACCTGTTTGACGTGGAAGAACTTTGCGATAATGATTTAATACATTACCCTGGACAGGAGCCTCAGCATATGCTGTTTCTGTACCTGATTCAGCTGCTGGCTGTATTTGTGTGCACCTGCATGGAGGAGGAGAAGGACCTCGCTACCATCATGAGCGGAAGATTTTTGTGACCCCTTGTGTGCTGCAACCCTGCTGAAGCCCATGTTCATTCCCCACTATGATCATCAGCATGTGGGTAAGAAAAACAGAAAAGGTGAGAGCGACGGTCTCAAGCAGGTGGACCCTGAGACTAGATTGAAATACTACAGGCTGTTCATGGGGTACGAACTGGACTATAACGGGTCCGACATCTCCCACAGGATGGATACAAATATACACTGGACCGTATACATTGGACTGAGCACAGCATACTGCAACGCATGTAGGGGTGTAAGATTGTAGAAAGTAAGAGTAAAAAGCTTTGGTTCGTGGCTCCCCAGATGGGTGACAGGATGCTCATGGTTAAGGATTCTGGTCTCAAATTGATGGCAGGACAGACAGGCGATAAGGCCCTGAAGATCTGCTCTTACCTGATGTCCGATAACATAATGGCGTATATGTAGTGCACGGTATTCGGCACAATCTCAAACATGCTGCCCTGTCATGCGAACAGCAAATTCACTGAGACTGTTATGACTACCATCAAGAGTTCTATGACCAAGTTCTCAGACGTGGTTCGTCACCAGAGCGCAAACCTAATGACAGATCTGAGTAAGATGACAGCCAGTTGCTTGCACACCACTGGGGTAGGGTTCATTGGGCAGGACAAAGGCGCCACTGTCAAGTTTGGTAAGGTTTTCACGGGCCCCGATGACAGAAAACCCACACATGAGTATCAGGCAGTGGGTCACGGGTTCTTCACTTCCGTGAGTCTGGGAATGACGAACACCACTATGATGAAGTCTATGCTGGGCATTGCACTGAAACAGGATTCTAAGTGCAATGGTAGTTTACACACTGTACTATCTACTGCCTACAAACCCACGGGGGTTAACAATTCAATGACCGATGTGTTCTTTTATGCACGGTACCACAGCAGGATTAATGCAGGCGAATTCACAGAGGTGGCTTGTGCTAAACCAAAGACCAACCCCCGGTATAACAGCTCTATCAACGTACAGGGTCTGGACGATACGAGCAAGTATCAACTAACCACGTCCCATGGAGCCTTGCCCATGTGCACGCTCACCCTGGCCATGACTATAAGACAGGTGGTGATGATGATCATGGGGTTCCTGTGCGCCGAGATGGCCCATGTCGTTTACACTCCAAATATGAACGACGCTACCCTGTGTAAACATATCATCTCGCTGTCTACGACTGCCAAGTTCAGACATGGAAAGGGCAAGGAGAGCGGCAAAGTGTTCAAAGCGTCCTATGGTGATGTGATGAAGCTGATTGGATGGGTCTTCGGCCCCGCAGGTATGCGAGGTGTCAACTATAACGACCTGGATTCTGTAGAGTGGTTGCAAGCAGACGACAACCGTCTCCCCGATTACATGCACAGTTCTCTGAATATGATTGGGAACACCAAAGAAGCGGTCAGACGGATCATGCAGAAGAATAATGTGTCCTACAGCAGGGGGTTGTTCATGAACGAGAAAAGTGCTCCGATACCATTCGCCATTATGTTTGCTAACAAGGAATACATGATCCATGCGCCCATGATGGTGAAGTCGAGCATGAGGATATTCACAACTACCAAAGAGAGCTACGGCTCTGTCAAGCTGTGTAAGCAGGGATGTTACTACCCTGTGAAGGTTTTCAGCAACAGGTGTGTCGACACCAAGCTGTACAGTTTCCAACGGGGTGACACATTCAGCTGTCTCCCCAGTCAGAGCAAGACCACGATTGATGAGATTGTCGACAGAATCAAGAGAGAGGTGTCCTTAATGTTGCCCACGATAGATGTGAACCGTATCAAGATGATGAACCCTGAGCTCATTGAAAAGGAGTTTGGTTTACTAGTGTCTGCGGTCAAGCTTAACAACATCGAGGTGACTGGACAAGAGCGATCTTTCAATTGTTCATCAAATGCTCGCTCTGTAGTGTTCCCTCCGATGATTGAGCAATCTTTCAATTCTTCCGATGCTCGCTGTACACTGATCGCTACGACAAAACGAGCTGGAGAGGAACTTCACGGTAGCCCCGAGAAGAAGGCCAAGGTTGATATCGAACTGAAAATAATTGAATCGGATGAGGATGACTGTAGGGGACTATGGGGTTGACGAGTCTGACTGAAGGTTGAGATTGTGGGCTGCTACACAACATGTACAGAGCGATTGACTCTGACTGAAGGTTTAGTGTTCGTGCCGCACTTATATACAAAGTGATTGTTTGCTGTCTACACTATTATATACTGTACTACCATGGTGTGTTATATATAAAATAAAATAAAATAAATGTCAGACCTAGACATTGTCTAATTGTACACAGTCTTTATGAAACACATACAAGTTCCCAACGTGTTGTTCACTGGATTGAGCGTCCAACCCACTCATGTTATGACTATATAAAATTGAGCTTGTGTAAGTGGAACAGTTCAGCTATAACATCTATGCCCCTATATGTTGTACTACCATGATGGTGTGTTATGAAATAAAAATTTCATACACACACATTCATTGTTTAATTGTACACTTTCTTTATTACAGACAAATATACATTCCCAGCATGTCGTTCTTTCACTACAATGAGGCCACATACCTACACGTTATGAATATTTGAAATGAAGCATGTTTAGGTGTAACAGTTCAACCATTACCATCATATGCCTGTAAGCACAGCCGAGCGTATGTAAGTCCTCTCTCATGGTAAAAATGAATCGATTCTCCATACTGCTGATTGTACTCCCCTTGCACACTCTCGGTCAGGCGTAGCTGGATCTGGCGTCGCAGGCCACCCACGTCTTGATGCCGTACTTGGCCGGCTTGCCGGGCATGTACTGCCGGAAAGGACAGCGACCTGGAGTGGACACGCACGGGGCAGACACACAGGGCAGGGCAGGGCAACAGTGTATCACATGAGGTTTAGGACAGTGTACGACTAGACATAGATGTAATAGATACATGTAATAGATGTAATGTAACACACACACACACACACACATACACACCTCTGAACGGAACCAGCTGCTCGTCCACCGTCACCTCGGGCCCCGGGTTGTAGAGTCGTGGCTGTCGCTCGGCCCACATGTCCCAGACCGCTCTTATAGCAGCGAATTTGTCTGCAACGCGTCTCGCGGCTCTCGTCTCGCGGCTCTCGTCTCGCGGTCGTCGAAACGTATGCGTGAAAGACTTTTAGCGGCATCGTGGCTCGAAAAATAGCCCTGCCGCTCTCGGCGTCCCACAGACTCGCCGCGGACTCGTCCCGGGATCTGTACACGCCGGCCAAGATCAGCAGGCCCACGTAGGCGCGCAGCTCAGTCTCGTCCATGCCCCGCCAGCTGCGGCCGCCGCCGTGGTCGTAGTCGCCGTCCTTCTCGGAGTATCTCCGAGAGCCCTCGAGATTCGTCATGTCCACGATGACGGTTTCTATGGCCGGCGTGAGGAACAGGGAGAACGTCGAGGCGATGTTGCGGGTGCCGCGCGAGGTGTACGCCGTGGGTCCCGGGGTCGTGATTTTACACGCCGCCGTGGCCCCGTCGCATCGGCTGCTGCCGCCGCTGCGCTGTGCGACCGAGGACCATTTGACTCGTCTGTGGCTTTCCGAACCCGGGATTTGTGTTTTTGATTTGCGCCAAATGAGCCGTGGTTACGTGGTGCGGCCGAGCATATCTCTACTCTACGCTATCCGGAAGAGCCCCGGAGCCTCGGCTACGCGATCCCAGAGCCCCGGGAGCAGAGGCTCTACGCTGGCTCCGAGACAACCTGCACCACTCTGCATGTGTTTCTGAGTGATCGTGCGATTCGTTTGCAGCTTTTCCGAACCCGGGACTTTTTTTTGTTTTGCGCAAAATGAGCCGAGGTTACGTGGTGCGGCCGAGCGCGATCCGGTGGAGACCCCGGAGCCTCGGCTACACAATCCCAGACACCCGGGAGCCTTCGCTCTTCGCCAATCCGTGTACACCGGCGTGTGCGTACGTATAACAGCGCGTGGTAGTTCTGCCGTAACCTCTGCTTGTTCATGGTAAAGAGAGACCTTGTGACATAGACCTGGAGCTCATCCCACGGCGCAGTGTATACGGTGGTGATATTTCTGAAACCTGTGTGTTTGTGTGTGTGTGTGTGTGTGTGTGTGTGTGTGTGTGTCCACGTAACTGACGCGTTGCGTCCGAGCGAGCGTATCTCTATGCTACTTTTTTTAACCTAAACTTTCCTTCCTTCTTTCTTGCCCTTTCCTCACATTCAGCTACGGCCCTTGCCGCGCTGCGGCGGCTGTGGTTAGTGACGGTGAGACCGTAGCCGAAAGGTAAAGCGCGACACCCCGAACACGCTGACGAGGAGACGTCGAGAATTGCTCGTGTCACTCTGGTTTATTGTAAATACAGTTAGATAGATAGATAGATAGATAGATAGATAGATAGATAGATAGATAGATTGACACTGACATGACACTCTGACACATGGGTGGCAAGTGTTTATTGTATACTTGAATATCATCATCATCATTGTGGTTACATCCTTGTCTTTACTCGTCTTTTTATGATGGGTCCCCTCGCCGGCCCGTTCTAGTGCTCGTTCCTGTGGCCGTGTCACAATGACCCCACGAGGACTGCGCGAGTGTCTAGGATCACTCCTGGGTCATTTTGACCCCGGAGGACAGCACGAGTGTCGAGGATCGCTCCTGGGTCATTTTGACCCCGGAGGACAGCGGGAGGGTTAATGGAATTACACTGTCATCTGCCGATCAAGTGGGGCAATGTCTGCACCAAATATAACGCATGCGCAACACAAACATCAGCCCTTTGCTTCCACAGACACTGGAGTAAGTAAAAACTTTCTCTAAGACGTGTGAAACTGTTGTTTTTGACAAAACTGTTGCAGGCAAAATTAGGCTTCTGTGAGCCTCCTGGGCCCCGTGAACATCATACCTCTGTGTGCTTGTTTGTATGTGTGCTAATCTTTTTCTCCACTTCCTCTCATGTCATGATCTATCCGGTGTATGTGATGGTTTCTGGAGTAACTCATGGGACTGTAACGACTATCCCCTTTGGGATACGTAACACTGAGCTGAGATATGCCTTGCGTGGTAAACACGGTGATAAAGATACAGAGAAAGATGCGCATAATCAACTAAATGAGAGACACAGACATGTACAATGGGCTGTTCAGTGCTTTACTTTTTATTAAAATTTTAATTCCCATACTACATATATAATAATAATAATATATAGAATATGCTATACAGTCACGGTGTCAAGATCTGGAGTGGGGCTCTGTCCCTCATCCTCTCTGATAATCCGTCTCCTGGCTTGTCTTTTCTTTTCCTTACTATTGGCCTCGCCTGCCCATACTTGACAGCAGATCACAGTTTGTGGTCCACTCGCTGTGCTGCTGCACATTACACGTGTCTCACGGGATAGTCGCACAAACTTTTCAATTTCGGGTCAATGTAGCATGCAATCATCGCTAGTAGGGCGTCGAGATGGTGATAGTGCGTCAACTCTACGTACATGGGTCTCGTGAAGAGACTGCCCTCGGGTCCTATCATCACATCCACTCCGTTGTCGCTCACATATGATGTGACGTTGACACGGTCCAGTTTTTCCTTCTCATGATCTGTCAGGGTCCTGTTCTTC
>JACXGM010003920.1:0-39835 GCA_016801145.1 Umbra pygmaea | reverse complement strand
AGTTTTGTCTTCCGCCACCTGCGCTCAGATTTTCTGCAGTTTCTTTTCATATTTTGAACTGTTGTTGAGTTACTCCATGGTGCCTTCTGTCTGCCATTTTTCTTCCTGACTTTCACAGGAGCAATATCATCAATTGCACTCTTAACTTTTGAGTTAAAGGAATCAAGGAGAAAATCAACAGAGTCCGCAGATATGCTTGCTTGGTGTTAAAGATAAAGTCTTCATAAATAGCATCCTAGTGTTTTCATTCAGGCATCTCTTTTTGACAGACACAGATCTAGCTTCAATGTTAGGAGAGATCAATATATCAAAGAAAATACAGAAATGATCAGATAGTGCTACATCCTTAACAGTAATCAATGAAATATTAGCCTAAGAAAAATTTACATGTTAAGGTTCTAGGTTGATTTTAACATAAAAAATGTGGGTGATTTTTGACATTGGCACCATCCTTAGTCTAATCTATCAGCCATAGTTACGAGTGGATTGTAAACCATATAATACGTTGTATTATTCACAGCACCAGTAGACTAGATGAAGACAATGTAGAGAATATCAAGGACAAAACGTGTTTAATTACAAAAATTAGGAATATGATGGGAATATGATACGATAATGTTATCCGTGATCTAAGAAAGTTGTAAGTCAAGCACACGGAGCAGAATGCTAACCAGGGACGAGGTGTTTGTTGAGTGTGCATTTATGATTGGATTCTGATAAGATGTGCTCTCGTTTAACCAGAGAAGCGCACACGCACACACGTAAAGAGATTCTGTTCAACTTTTCAAATTCAAACTTAATTGAATTAGAATATGTTGTTAATCAACTATTTAGCTTTGCCAGAATATGGGTTAACATAATATTTGTTGTATTGTGTTTGGTTCCATTGCTGAAGATAAATCTACTTGTAGATTTAATGGAAGCTAATTTAGCCAGTGGTTAGACCATTTCATTAGTAATCTCAGACATGTTTTCCAAAAAGGTTATTCTAAAACAAAAACAAAAAAGTACAAAAGTACAATCAAAAGCAGATTCAACCAATATTGTGGCACAAGTTTAGTGTTAGAAAAGTTTTTCACCTCTCAAATGTGAAATGCTGTTGGACAAACAATTTGGTGGCTGGGAAAATGTGGGTATCCACAAGTCTAGCTGACGCAATGTGTTTGTTTGAAACGACACTCCCGAACGGTACAGTAAAATAAAATTACCTTCTGGATTTGCTGAAGGACGTAACTGCAATTAGATTCATTACAGACATTCGGAGATCAGACACATGTCCATGTTTCTATTAAGTCTGCCAGCTCAATTGGTGGAGCTAATATAAATAACGTAACATTAAAGCACTGGTATCTGATCAGTATCGGCAATGAAAAAGTGGTATCGGTGCATCCCTAAAAATAATAATAGCGGTCTCTGGAATTAGACGGGATTTGCACCACAAATGCTGAAGAGCTATTATCTGTAAACAGTGCAGCAAAAGAAACTCTAGCATGGATTAATGTTGTAGTGTCGATAGAATGCTTGCAAGATAATTTGGGCTTTATCAGTTTGAACTAATGATATACTCTTCTTTTGGGTTATGGAGACAGGGACAACACTGCTTTTGAGCTACCTACATCAAGGAGAGCTAACTTCTGCTACCACCTGCTGACCTGGAAGCATCATGATACTGCAAGGTTTGATTCTGGAGTGGGCCAAAAGGTTGCTCCAGTTCTCCATTTTACGGTTGCTAAGGATAGCGTTTGCCAACTGACTAAATTGTCAAATGTAATATAATGTGCCTTGCTCTGGGCACAATGACATTTAGCCCATTTGGGAATCGAACCAGAAAACCTTGCAGTTACAAGTCTGAGTCCCTAACCACTGAGCCACCTGATGCCCCATGTTCTGTTCTGCCACTGGATCACCACACTGATCACAACACTCTCACCTGTTCTGCTCCTCCAGCTTGGCCAGGAGCTCCAGCTCATCAGGACTCAAACTCTCAGAGTCGGCGGGGGAGGTGGCGGGGACTGAGAGCATGGCGTCCTGGCAGGAGTCCGGGCTGAGCAGGGGGCTGCCCATGGAGTGGTCCAGGCCGGGTGGAGAGGACGGGGGGCACTCCAGCTGGCCGGCTCCCCCTGTGGAGCCCTCCCTCTCGGGGCTACCGCTGGGCGTGGACATGCTGGTGGTGTTGTTGCGCTGCGGGACAGGTGGCCGTGTCTCCTTGCCTGTCTCCCCTCGTAGGGTCACCTATTAGGGCCACGCCACAGCCTGGAGGCAATGTTATCACGGTTCCTCTGATCTGTTGTGGATGGAAAAGACTGTTGAACTGAGGCAACATCTAAACGCTGACATCAGGGGCACACAGGCCCAAGTCTGGAGAGGATATACCTTATAGGATCACAACTGACTGGCTGTGATGAATGACAGGATGTGTGTTATGCAAATGTGATTGGTAGACTACCATTGTCCTACAAAAACATGTCAAGCACATGGCCAAAGGGAATGTGATTAGGTCTGACTGAATGATCAATCTAGTAAACTCTGGGTGACTTGATTTCTTAATGAATGGGTCAAAGTCCATCCCTGACGAATCACAGGATATCTGTCCTCTAGCTGGTTTGAGGGCGTCGGCTTGAGTCACCAGGGAGGATGCACCCACGCATTAAGACAATCAGTCATCTTGTCCAGTTAGGCCCATATCCTCACACTGGCTCAACATTCACTTACAGTAGCTTTTAAAGGTCTTGATAATCCTATTAGAAGTGTGTGGACATAGTGGATTGTGATTTCATATTGTTTTATGTGGAATGACAGTCCTCTTTCAAAACGTCATCATGAAGTGCAATAGCAGTTTGCCGCTCATCACTTCACAATGGATCCACATTACCTAGATGACCAATGATGTGATGATGTCATGTCAATTGTTTTCATCGGGTCGTGAATTTTAAGCAGAGAGCAGGACTGTAGATCAAAGATGACTGGACCAAAGCCATAATAAAACTCATATTAGATGAACTGTGGTAAAATAATATACATCTGCCGAACTACTTACACAAAACAACATTCCTCTTCTGTTTCCCAGAGAGTATTACATTTCCTAGTAGTTTACAGTGTGGTGTGTAATTGCTTTACAGTGTGTAAGAGGTTTATAGTGTAAGTGGTGTATACTGTGTATGAAGGTTTGCAGTGTGTAAGTGCTTGACAGCATGTACAAAATGTAGTAAACAGTGTATATGTACTGTAGTATACAGTGTGTACGTGCTTTACAGTGTGAAAATGCTATATAGTGTGTATGTAGGTTTACAGCAGAGGCGTCATGCCCATTGAAACTGCGTGCCCCCTCAGATTTTTGAGCCAAGTGGATTTTCCTTTTAATATCTGTTTTTGTGGGCACATGTTTCCATGTGTTGTGCACACTGTGCCCTCTTAAAAAATATAGGTGCATGATGCCTCTGGTTTACAGTATGTATGTAGTGTACAGTGTGTAAGTGATTTACAGCATGTTTGTATTATACAGTGTGTATGTACTTTAGTATACCGTGTGTAAGTGCTTTACAGTGTGTAAGTGCTGTATAGTGTGTATGTAGGTTTACAGTGTGTGAGTGCTTTACAGTGTGTAAGTGCTGTATAGTGTGTATATACTTTAGGTTGGTTTACAGTGTATATGTGGTGTACAGTGTGTAAGAGGTTTATAGTGTATGTGGTGTAGTTTGCATGTAGGTTTACAGTGTGTAAGTGCTGTATAGTGTGTAAGTGCTGTATAGTGTTTACAGTGTGTATGTGGTGTACAGTGTGTAAGAGGTTTATAGTGCGCATGTAGTCTACAGTGTGCGCGTGGATAGGAGAAGCCATTCCTTCCTGGCTGACCCAGGTCTTGCTGCTACTGTTAGACCATGAAAAATCTCCAATGAATCGTCTATAATAGCCCGCCTGCAAACTAAAACTATTACTGTGAGAACAGGAAAAGATTTCAGGACAACACTGTGGCCTCCCACTGTATTTCTATGTACTCTACGAAAACAATTTTGTTGAACAGAAATGACTATTCACTAATTGCACAGTTATGGAATAGGCCTAACCATTCCTTCTATTTCTATGGGAAGTACTGGCCTGCATTACCTATAAGAGCTCTGTTACTGGGTGAGTCTACTTTACATAGAGTGGCAGATACTGGATCAGCACATATGTGACAAAAGTACCCGGTCAGAGTAGGGCTTGTGCACAACTGCAGGAGGGGGGGACTGGACACGCCTGCTAACGTCACCATTTGAATGTTGAACAGCTCCACTTTGTGCATACACACAGCAACACAAAGCCAGGTCAATAGGTACAACACGTCCTGGTTCACATCCGTGAGTGCGGGGTACAACGCTTTCTACTCCATAGTCTTTTGTACTCATCTGGATTCCGAAATCATAGTTCACAGCCCAGTCCACACTGGGACTCAACCACACACTGACATTGTATTGGAGATGAAGCATGGGCCACGTCAGAGTCACACAATAAGGACTTCTACAGCACAGCGATGACAAGTATGGCTGGAAAAACAGCCGTGGGGGGGCATGGAAAGAGGTTGAAGGAACTAAACACGGCACTGGGAGGGACAAACAAGGACAGCATTCATGACCCAATCAAAAGAGCCATTAACCAACCACAGGACCAATCGCATGAGGAGAACAAGGACAGCTTGGCTCAACAGAAAAAAAACTAAGCTGGTTCCATTTCAATGTCCTGTCACTTTAAAAATAAAAAAGATATCCCAAAATTCCAGATTTTATTAAAATTTGTGACTCTTTAAAAGGTAATGCATCTTTACCTCCAACTGCAGGGATATCAGAGGAGTACAGCAATGCCAACGGAGTCAAGAGTTACTCACAGTCATACTAGGCCACAGTACAGTGGGGAAATATTTGCTGTTCTGGCTAGCTTTTCTCTACCCTGTACTCAGGGTAATGGAAGGACAAGATCAAGTAAAAACCTGAAATGCCACTACATGTACCTGAATGTCACTACCTTTACTGTGGAGGAAGTATGTTTGATCCCAAAATGGCACCTAATTCCCTAATGAAGTGCACTCCGATAGAGAACAGTATGTAATTTGGACTGCAGCACAGGTGAATGTGGGACTGCAGGGGATGAACCTATCCCTGGGAGACCGCGGCTGTACCCAGCGAACAAGAAAGTGTCAATGTGAGCCTAGAGTTGTTCGTGCGTGTGTACTCAGGCAGTGTCAATGTGAGCTCAGTGCTGTGTCTGGGTGTGTGTATGTATGTGTGTGTGTGTGTGTTCTCCTGTAGTGTCAATGTGAGCCTAGTGTTGTTTGTGTGTTGTGCGTGTGTATGTAAACAGCTCTCTGTGCACAACTGTTCCATTGTGCGTGTGCCTCAGTGCTTCCTATCCTCGTTCTACAGCAACAGACAGAGCTGCCCCCCTCCTCCCCCCATAACCTACACTCCTCCCCCACGTCTGCCCTCCTTCAATACAAACCCCTCAACCTGCCCTTGTCTGTGTTATGTCTGTCCGTCTCAGAGGTCAACACCCACCCCCCCCACCCCACCCCCGCGATAACCCAGAGATCTACCTCCCGCCCGTCCGCCTTAACCTCTCTGTTGCTACATCTCATTTACATCTCGGTGTCCATTGAGGCGCGACTCCCTTCCTAGTGGCACAACGTCTAAGAACACAGGGCTGTACCTGCATTCCAAAGGTCAGCGTATTCTCTGTATGTTTACAGCTATATCACATTTACTCTTTAGGGAACAGGGTGCCGCGTCTCATACACAAACAAGGCTCACATTGAATCTGTCTCATGCTGAGCGCAGCCTTGTTCCCCAGGCGTACCTCTGTCCCCTCCAGTACTCAGTTCTGTTCCATCTATGCTTGTTACTGAACCTTGCGCTCATCTAACATCAATAGTCTATGTATTCTCCCCCCGATTTTTCGACGGTAACAACAGTCTACGAATCACGCTACCTTCCTTGACAAATGTATACAGTAACTCCATCGATTAGCAGGGTTTCAGTGGTAATTCGCCCTCCGGCCATATGCAACGTGTGTCCTATGATCTAGATTAAATCGACTGAATGTTTCTCTGACTGCAAGCTTTAATGAACACCAGACACATTTGGGTTAATTCAAATGACATGTCTTCCAGCAGCTACTCTAGTTCCAAAAATTTAATCACATTATGAACAAGAACTGCTTCCTGCAGTCCTAATAAAGCTACAGGCTTTCCCCTGATAATAGCTTCCATGAATGCCAAATTGAAAACGGTTTACATACACATTCCCACTATCTGCCTCCAAAGACTCCACCAAGCAGCACAACATTACTCATTTTCTATGTTCTGCAATACAGTTCCTTGTGAAAGAGGCTTGGCCGAGTTACCCTGACCAACACTGAGTGATTCAACAGTGAAGACATTTCATGTAACAGATTATATGGATCACACACGCTCTTGTGGTAATCTTAAAGGGATTAAATACCATAGGCCAGCATAGACCTGGAGAGCCCTGGTATATACAAAAAATAAACAGGCGTGAATCACAAACAATACTTTGGGTTGGTCGTGGGATTGGTTCACCAGAGACATTCCCATTGTAGAACCAACCACATCCACCTGTTTTTTCTAGTACACCCCATCACTTATGACACGGCACACCTGTACCATTTAGCAACAATAGCCTCTGGTACTGTATATTGCTTTACCAGTTGATTGTGTTCTTTCAGCTCCATATGAAACCATATTAAAACTTCCTTCTGGTTTCAGTGAGAAAAGGTTGGGTTGTTTCACCCACTGCGAATGGATTCACAGCGTTAATCATACTCCCAGAGTCCAGCAACACAATGCAAGGTGAGTCATTGCTGTGCTAGACACCTGTAATCCTACAAAACAAGTGCAACCAAGACAACATCTGTGGTGCAATGGCTGCCTGATCTTGTTTATTATAACACAGGACAAGGTCCTAATGACCGATCAATTCAAATGCGTTCAATGTTACTAGGTGGTGTTTCTATTACAGGTTAGTCCTCGCTCCTTTTTTGATGTCATAATCGTAAACAATACCATTATAGTAATCTGTAGCTTCCTGTTCCTGGGGAAATTAAAGTTTGCATTGTGAGTGCCTACTTACTATTCTATTACCAGCTAATGATTCACTTTGATCTGTCTTATAATGCAACAAGCCATCCAAATATGAGAAACCACAGATGGAAAGAAGCTTGCACACGCTGCATCAGTGTGTGCTAGTAGACAGTAGGCTTTGTGCCTGGTCCTGGAGGAACTTCCAGTGTGTCAGCGTCAGCAGCAAAGCAGGATAACTGTGTGGAGCCTTTAGCACAAAGGGTGGCCTTTACTGGCCATATAATTAACATAATTTCAAACACTATGGAACATGTAGAACGTTCTTGCATGAATCTGTGAAACGTGCAGGTGCAATGTAATAGAAGGACGAATGTAGCCTACTAGCAAAACGTGCACCAGAAACATAAAAACACCAAAAATATGTAAGCATACAGTATAACTTAATTCACTTTTTCGAAATAGTTTCCAGAGAATGTAATTTGGGAGAACATCTGAGATGTAGGGTTGCCCCAAGCGATGCAGTGATTTAAGTTATTGTGTCATGATACAAGGGTGTCATTACGGACAGGGGTTTGACTCCTGGTAGCAGCGTACCAACAATCAACAGGATCCAGCATAGAGCAGGGCAGATTGTCCAGGTGATGTCCCGGGTGGGTGGACCTTCACACAGGGCTGCTCTTTGATGCAACACCCTGGTGACTCTGTGCGTTTCGTCAGGCGCCCAGGAACAATCGTGGCTGTAAGACTGGGGAATCAGTTCTCTTCATGGGAATGAGTTGTGTTATAAGAATTAGTGCATCTTGACAAGATGTGCTTGACATGAACAAGTCCTAATGTTTGATTACGCAGTCACAACATCTATGTTGTGGCTCTAATCAGGAATTGGACAATGAGAAATAGTAAGGTTATTATTAGTAACATAAATAGACAGACCAGACTTCACCTTGATCCAGACAGACAGGCTGAAAGTGTACACTGAGTAAATAAATATGTAAAAAGTTCAATGATATCCAGCCATCCTCATGTTAAGGACCTTATGTGTGAAATTCAACAGATATGGAGCTACAGCAGGACGCCACCAGACAAGCCTGTGTAAAAGACTGTCCTTCCTCTTAACATTACACAGGCCTATTAGTTCACCATTCACATTCCACTTACGTACATATTGTCACGTCTAAAGCAGGTAGACAGTGAGTTTTATGCAGCTGTGTAAACTCCAAGACGATGACTTTTGTGTCTTTATCTGCAAGTGTGTGGTAATTGTGACTGGCATTGCAATTCAAAAACGACATTAAAGATGTCTGAAGATGAGATAATTGTTTTCTTGAGAGCAAACCAGTCTCTCTTGCTTGTGCCCTCTCATTGGGGGTTCCCACCTGGATGTCTAGCCACACGGGGTAGACGTTCAGGTAATGTTGGGGAATATCAGATGTATGTCGGTGCAAGGCAAAATTTGTTAGTAGTAGAGTTACTGAAAATCTTGGGAAATACTGTCCTAAGAAATCACTTTCCCTCACTCGAACACACCCTATGCTGGTGAAATCCACCCAGCACTTTATTTTGGTATTGATCTACTATTTTACAAAAGTCTCCATAATGCTTTATGCAAGGTCATTTATTCAAACGACTGTCCACAACAGAGACTACAAACAGTGGAATGGACAGTTAGAATAGTCAACCAATATATTGTATCCTCTGTTAGAGGAAACCCACATTAGAGCGACATCCATTTTGGACTACAGCAGTCTATGTAATATTAGAAAATGCATCAGAGTAAATACAATAATTGTCTGATAAACGTGTTGCTGTATGTGGAAGGCCGACATATCTGAAGGACAAATAGCGTTGTAGCATAAACGAAGAACGAGCTGAGCATGCAATTCTGCAGGCATGCCTGTTTCTGTGGTGGCACTTTGCCCTGTTATAACGCATACAATTTCGATGCATCGCTACTGCTACTACACAACACGCTTTCAAGATGCAGATGATGCCTCAGGTCACATCAGTCACATATGACAACTCGTTTACCTTTGGCAGAGCTGTATTTGACGTGAAGCCTTTAAAATTGTAACCTATACAATTAAAGGCCGCGCAGACGGACTGGTTGTCGGTACAATATAGGCCACGATAAAGATAAAGTGCTGTTGAATATTTTAGCGCTTTCCATGTTCACATGCCAATCATTTCCATTGGACAGCCCTATTCGATCTCTCGCACTATGCATTAAATTCGACAAGAGATAAATAGAACGGTTCTACCACGGCTGTCGCAGAGAACGCTATAATGAAGATAGGCTTCCTCAATGTAAAATTATGCTTTATTTTACAGCAAAACCGATAACTCATTCCCCCTGCAAGTACAGCAAATAACATACGTGACAAATGAAATTATCAGCGAAACAACAACAGCAAATATTGTTATTATTAATTAATAAATAAATGAGCAATGCCCACCTGAATGTTCCCATAATCGAAGCGGCTTTTGCTCGTAGCTCATATGTCATTCCAACACGGGCGCTGGAAACTATAGGATAATAAAACCTTCACGATGTCGATTGCTGCGTTCTTTATGTCAAATACATTACGAAAAGAACCCCAAAGCCATCGCTAATGATGCGGTTTTAACATCAAATGCGAACTCGCGCAGCTGTCCGTTTTGGAGATTCCTGAAGGAGATAAACCGGCGACGCCTACCAGACAGGGAGCCAACTATCCTCCACTATGGTGTAATAATCGAAATAAATCAGACATTACAATTAAACTCGTCCACCTACATAGGAGATTTAAACTGCCGAATCAATTATAAATATAAATCTTAATCAGACTGGCGTGCTTCATAATTTCTAAATCATTTGACATGAGGTGGGGCAGACACCAATGGGACTTCAGCAAAGTCATGATTGGCATGGAAAAAGCCAATGAATTAGCTTAATTACGGTGGCCTTTATAGTGACACCGTAATTCACCAATCCTGACTAGTTTTTATTATGCGCTGGGTGGAACTTGCAGGTGTCATCGCATATTACAGTGGTGTAGTAGACCACTGAACGAAGACAGAATTGGTGAAATACTGAAATGTAATTTTCATTATGTAAATTAAAATTAGGTTACGGTCTAGCCTATGACGGCTAAGACTGGCACCATTTGCATACTAATATTAACGGAGTATACAGCAATTTCTACTTAATAATGTATATCATTCATACAGCAGGAGGAACAAAACCATAAAAAAGTTGAGCTTAACAAATGAGATGTGAGGGGTTGTCTCCTCTGTTGGCTCAGTGTGGGCCAACAGTGTTGTTGCACAGGATGGAAAGATGCATATATTAATTCCAATTGTATATACACTGCTCACACAATTAAGGGAACATGCAATCATCACAGTATATCCCATATTATTCAACTTCAGGGATATCAAACTGTTTAGTTAGGAAGCACAAGTGATTGTGAATCAATGTCACCTATTTTGGTGAATCTGAAAGTGACAACGGGTGCACTGGAGAGGAAACTTTGGGACAACTCCCAAAAACGAATGGTTTTGCAGGTGGTGGCCGCAGACAGCTGCTCTCTCCTCCTTCCTGACTAATTGTTCTCTCCTTTTGCATTTGATAGTGTCCAGTAATCAAAAAGTAAACACAGACCCAGTGAGCAGAATACCAATGATATATAAAACAGATGTGTGGGTATATAGATGGATATGGGACCTGATGTGAATATGAGAGTAATGTCTGGAAATGTCCAGAGGGTGGTGCCAAAGTCTATGGAACAGATCCTCAGGCAGAGAGAACTGTTACAGAAGTGTAAATTACGTTTTTTTCCATATTTCCAAAATGTACAAAGTATGTAAATCCTTTACAGTTACCTGTATTTTAACATGAATTGGTCTTAAAATTTGAATACAACAATACACACAGTCTGCTTAAACAAATAACACACACGTCATTATATTTTCTTACCTAAACAGTATATTGAATACATATTTTCAACTTTTACAGTTCAGTTTAGAATAAGTATTTCAAACCCAAGGCTAATGACTTCTCGAAAAGCTACCTGAAGTCACGAGTCCACTATCCTGGATTCCAATCAAAGACAAGATAGGAGGAGTTGGTTAGAGCTGCCCTGCCCTATAAAAAAACACAAAATTGTAGTTTACTTTTCCAAAGACTCATCACCTGGTGTGAACCTGGTTTTTAAGAATACTCTCAGAATATCTAAGATTAAGAATTGTTGATTTGCATAAAGCTGGTCAGGGTTAAAATGTATCTTTATAGTCTATAGTAAGAAAGATTGTCTATAAATGGAGAAAGTTCTACACTGCTGCTACTCTACCTAGCAGTGCCCATTCTGCAATGATGACTGCAAGAGCCTTTTTAACCAGGTAAGTTGACTAAGAACCAAGTCGTAATTACAGCAACGACCTGGGAGCAATTATGGTTAACTTGCTTACAGACAGAATGACAGAATGACAATTACGGTTAACTTGCTTACAGACAGAATGACAGAGGCTTCACCTTGGTAGTCAGGGGGATTCAACCCCTTAACCACTAGGGCACCTTGCTGCTCCAGTAGGCTCTGTGAGGTTATCTACAGTGTCAGCTAAAGACTTAGAGAAATCCCTGGAGCATACTAACATCTCTATTGCCAACTCTACAATACAAACATGAATCAACTCTCGATGCAGATGCCAAATGTTATTGTAAACTGCCAATCACTGTTTATATTCCGCTGACACCACTACTATCATTTATTTTTCACAGTGTTTATACTCCTTTGTTCTATGGATTAATGTTGCCCTCTTCTGACAAGAACTGAACGAGCCATGCATTAATCATGTATGTAGGGCAGGGATCTCCAACCCTGCTACTGGAAAGCTACGGTCCATTTTTTCACTTCAACCCTACTTTTTCACACCTGATACTACTAATTCCCTGGATGATGAACTGAATGAGACTTCCTTATTTGGGATTGAAGTAAAAAGCTACAGGATGGTTGCTCTCCGGGACCATGGTTGGAGACCCCTGATGTAATTCAAGGGTGCTCAATCCTGCACCTGGAGAGCTACCCTACTGTAGGTTTACATTCCAACCCTAGGTCAGCACACCTGAGGCTAATAATTAGTTGCATGAAAAGCTTAATCAGGTTAGTCACATCTGGGGTTGGAGAGAAACCCTACATATAGGACAGTAGTTCTCCAGTCGAGAGCTGTTATTAATTTTTTTAAGGTGAAGGGTTTAGATAAGAGACTTTGATTTGGGTGTGCCGTGACCGGCCTCACACTCCGGTACAGTAGGTGGCAGTATATGCACCATCAAGTCGGTTGCGATCTGTTAATAAAATCAACGATGAAAGTTTGAGCACCCAGATGGAACCATCAACCCTCTGCAGACTCAACATTTTTACATAGATTTAGGATAAAATGTATTTTATGTGAATGCTATGGATAATTATAGCGAAATAAATCAAATAATTATTTGTATATTGGTGTGTTTTTATTTATTTTATTGACAAGAGAAGCAGAGCGAGAAAGGTAGGCCCTATGTAGAGGGAGAAATAAAGGAAGTGCACAGACAGTGGGCCGAGCTGGGTCTCGAGTCTTCATTGCTAGGTGATAAGTGTGGTCTGTCCCGAGATTTTAGACCCATACACCAAACTCCGGCACCTGTCCAATATGTTTTCCGCTATCATATCGTACGTAAAATAAGACGTATATGAAATAAATATGTATTTACTATATTACGAAATATGTGAATAATACGGTCGGATTTAAATGAACATTGTTTACACCAGTGATATCAAAACAACCTGTCCTAGGTGAGCTAGAAACCACACCTTTTTTCCGGGATTCGACAAGATCGACATTTGAAAAGACAAATCATTGTTCGTTTTCAGAATGCTTCGGGGAGATTGGCTCTAAAATTGGCCAATAGTGGCCAAGAAGAGACGAGCGCTAAACTTCCGGAAGACAGAGTTCAGGGACTGCCCATGTGAACGTAGCAGTGATCCTCGAAGCCGATTTGAACCAACACCGATAAAGTAGGTTGACTTTTTATTACAAAAATGTAGTGTACTGAAAAGAATTGGATTGAAAAAAAAAACGAGAAAGTAACATATTGCGATAACATTCTTTATCAATAGAATTGTTCAGGATTTCTCCTCCGTAATCCTTCCAAATAATTTTGTAGCCTAGCTAGCTAGAACGGCCATTAGCTAAGGTTACTAGCGTAGCATTCAGTGTGTCGCACTTGGATTCACATTTTAGGTGTAAATTTGAAACCCGATGTTCCTTTAGCAAATAGTTATTCAACCCAACAATATTTATGTATACCTAACCTGTATTTACGAAAAACCTATTGTAAATAGTGTTAAATCAGAGTAGCTAACTAGCAGATTTTTGAATACCGAAGACAAGTTTGAATAAGAGGAGTCTCCTATTGTTTGTGCGGAGAAATGGCTGCTTGATTGAATCTGGCAACTGGCATGTAATTAGTTATACTGTATTTTTTGTTGGAGTTAAATGGATAGTCGCTGGTGCAATGATTCGTTGTACATAGTTATTTGTAGTTAGAATTAGAAATATTTAAGTTTACCAATTTAATATCAAACATCATTGGCGGTAGGAATCTGTGCGGCCTGCTAACCCTACGATCTAGCGAGGCCAGCTAACTTCGTAGTTAGGCACTACTGTCATTTAGGAATACCTACGTAGACCGATGGGATGCCAATAGTGTTTAATTTCTGTGAAGTGAAATAGCAATAATTATCACTGAAACTAGTTTAATAGAGGGCGACCAGTTTTGATTAATTCAAATTTTACCTTTACAAATTTTACCTTGTCGATTTATTGCCGTACCACATGGCAATAAATACCAGTGAACAGCATTGAGTATCGAACCGACCGAACCCATCACATTCGCAACTTCTACTAGCCCATAATGTTAGATTTAAATACGTCTGCAGTGTAAATACCCTGGTCTCTCCAGCTGCTACGGTTTTTCCTTATCAGGACAGCTTTGCATTTTAATTGGTCTTCTGTCACTTACAGATAAATCCCATATCTAGGGTGATGCCAATTTCCTTTCATTACGGTATCAGGTAATACCTGGGCTAATGTTAGCTATATCAATTTGGATAATAATACTTTAAAAGTCATTATGTTAATTAAAAGGTTTTATAGTATGTGTTTCTGGCGGCTGAGATGGGGTTTGGCTACTCTTAGATTTCTTGTGTTCATGTGTTACTCTGTGATTGATATTGTTACTTCTCAGCATCTAATACACGTTCTGTGTCATTACAAGTATGAATTCATAAGATTATTTAACGACAATACCTTGTATTGATTCCAAAAAAATACTTATGTATCGGAGGTATTGATATTTGGTATCAATCCGCCCATCCCTACCTATATCACTGAAAATAATGACCAGCCCCAGGGACGGACTGGCCATCGGGACAATTCATATTTTAAATTGACGTCAGGTCGGCCAGTTAAAGTCCTGGCTACAGGACCCCGAAGTGTAATCGAGAGAGCTCCTTGATGATCCCTATATTTAGATGAGCAACAGAAAACCAAGAGGGTAAGTGACGGACGCAGGGAACAACAGATACAGCGTGCGTGTGCCGACGGACAGTGCCGTGCCTGTCGGTCTTTCCATCGCAAAGTCCCGGGCCAAATTTTTGTACCAGTGCATCCCTGACCAGCCCTCATAACAACAGTCAAGAAGCCTTTGACTTCAATGTTAGTTGTTTGAATCCAGAACCAGGTTTTAGATTTCAACTTGTGGGTCCCACAGTGGGCAATGCAATTAAACATGGTTTGTGTTTTGGAGCTCAATTGATTCCGTGTAGTTAAAGTCTGCCATTTTCATCATTTACTAGAAATGCAAACAATACCATAACCTGGAAAAATCCAGAATCTCACTGGATGCAATTGGATAACTCTATGACCAAACACCAGTGGGTTTTTGCTGAGCCCCTATGGCTAAGCCCCATACGTTTAGCTACCAGCGGAGCTAACTGGTTTTACTTCTGATTCTGATTGACCCATCACTACAACGACTCATGTTTTCTGCACCTTATTAGGACAGGGTATCAGATCATAACATGAACTCCATTTGCCGATACTTAATCCCATGTATTTAGCCTGTATCGGGCACATTTCCAATCCTAGTGTCGGATCAGTGCATCCCTACCATTTAGGATATGTAATTTTCTGTATCACTTGGTTGTGCCTGAGAAAATGCTGCATCAGACATTATTTTATGAATTGTGGATAGCATTCCATTCAATTTTGTGTCTGTAGCATCATGCTGCACATGAGGCTAATTAAGTAGACAAACGGGTGTGGAACCGGACAGGTGTGTTAAATTAGAAACACCAGATGGAATGTGTTGTTTTTGATCAGCGTAGCCGCATCAAATATTTAGAATTCGAACTTTCTTGGCTTGTGCTTTAAGACAGAAATTATTTCCACCCAGGAAGTATAGAAAAAACCATTGCATCAATCGGAACACTTTCTTAATACTAAAAATGAAGTGTTTGGACTAAAATGTAACATCTCTGCCTTTTTAAAGTAATTCAGATTAGTGCTTCTGTTTTTTCTGCTGTCATTTATAACTCTCTTACCTCAGAGTTTGTAGTTTCAGGAGAACATTTACTTTCCCAAACACCAAAAAGGGACTTTCAAAGCCTTTTACAGTGTAGCATGCACGTAATGAATTTTATCGGAATAGATGCAGAGGTTTTCAGAACACTGATGTTTCTAAACTCAACTTAAGAAATTTGCTCACTTTTGTCATTAACAACTATGGTTTTACACAATCACCTGGCCGCATAGACTATAGTAACATGTAGTGATAAACATTCTGTTATGTAATTTAACATTTATATAACCTCACTTGGCATTCATTATGAGTCAGCACTTCAGACTTTTTCGTAGCTGCATGTCTGTCAATTTACCCAAGTAGCTCTTCTCTAGCATGGCAGAAAACGACGTTGACAACGAGCTGTTAGACTATGAAGAGGACGACGAGCCCCAGGTGGTTTCGGACAGCGCCACACCAGCAGGGAAGAAAGAGGTGAAGGGCTCCTACGTGTCCATCCACAGCTCCGGCTTCAGGGACTTTCTGCTCAAACCAGAGCTGCTCCGCGCCATTGTCGACTGTGGCTTTGAACATCCTTCTGAAGGTGGGTCGTCCCACATCAAGCCATGCTTAAATTACTTCCACATGTAGTGTTCAGGTCACACCTACTTCATTATTTAGGGAATAAGCTATTATTTCATATGTATTTCAAAGATTTGAAAATGTTCTACTTCAAGTTTCGTTGCCCTCACCTAACTCAAGTGTGTGTCTGTTATCCAGTCCAACACGAGTGCATCCCACAGGCCATCCTGGGCATGGACATTCTATGCCAGGCCAAGTCTGGTATGGGCAAGACGGCAGTGTTTGTGCTGGCCACCCTGCAGCAGATTGAGCCAGTGGATGGTCAGGTGAGACATCCAGAATTAACTGCCTGTGGTGTAGTTGCCATTTATTGGCATGATTTGACCTCAGTAATGGTTTTTAAATTCTGTCTGCTTTAGTTTCTGTTTTCTACTGTGTTGGATATCTGTTGGACAAGCATGGAGATCTCTGTATTAAACCTCCTCACCCATCTGTCTACCAGGTCTCAGTCCTGGTGATGTGCCACACGCGAGAGCTGGCTTTCCAGATCAGCAAAGAGTATGAGCGCTTCTCCAAGTACATGCCCACCGTCAAGGCTGCCGTGTTTTTCGGCGGTCTGGCCATCAAGAAGGACGAGGAGGTGCTGAAGAAGAACTGTCCTCACATCGTGGTGGGGACGCCCGGGCGAACGCTGGCTCTGATCCGCAACAAGTCCCTGAACCTGAAGAACGTCAAGCACTTTGTCCTGGACGAGTGTGACAAGATGCTGGAGCAGCTGGGTGAGCTGGGGGGATCGATGTGCTGGGGTGGGGGCACTTTAGCGGGGATGGCAGAGCTTACTGCAAAAACCTCATGGGGTTTGTTACTTTTAAATTCTATATTCATTTAGAAAGGTAATCCCATTGAGACAAGCGTCATTCACTTTTCTCAAATATTGAATGTCTTCATTACTGACGTGGTTGATTTAAGTTTTTCTAAAATCTATGTACTTACTGTAAGTCACTCTGGATAGGGGCATCTGCTAAGTGACTCCAATGTAATTCACAAGAGAGACAGCTTTTTGCACAGAATAAAGACACAATAAAAAATGTTTTTAATAAAAACACGTCACAGATCTCCAAAAAAGATTTGAACTGACTAGTAGAAACCAGGACATCTGACTTAAAGGGGGCTTGGTTTTTTTTCCAAGAGGCAGGTTCATGAAGGCAAACTCTTTATGCAGGTTGGAAACCTGTGAATTCAATCACGGATGTTGAGCTGGCAAATGTGTCCAACCTCCCACATATGTACAGTCTTAAGGCTTCTATGTTGAACAAGCAGTGTGATAAGAATTGAATGGCGTGGCGACACATGACTGGAGGAAGCATGTGATCGACTTTGGATCCTCATCCACCTGATAGGTGTTGTCTACAGGTGGAATGTGACGTGAGGGGGAAACAAAAGCAATTTTTCAGTCGAAGCTCTGGAGGCACAGACTGCTAACATGTTTGGCAATGATTATGGTTCCACTCCAGCATTAATAATTTTTATATACACAGTATTCTGGAGAGCATACTGTCCAGATTGTTTTCGGTCCAACAATATTTTAGCACACCTGATACTAGTAACTGCCTGGTTGATAAGCTGAATGAAGCTACATTGTGTGGTTTGAGTGAACCTACATGATGGTAGATTTCCAAGACCAGGGTTGGAGACCCCTGATGTAAACATTCAATTCAAAATGTAGTGTACTTATTGAGACACTGACATTAATTTTTCTCAACTTTCCTTTAGACATGAGGCGCGACGTGCAGGACATCTTCAGGCTAACGCCCCACGAGAAGCAGTGCATGATGTTCAGTGCCACGTTAAGCAAGGAGATCCGCCCCGTCTGTCGCAAGTTCATGCAGGATGTAAGTAGGAGCTAGTATGTACGGTGGGTGGGCAAAGTACCTGTCTTTTGATCTGGCCTGTGAGGTGTTTTTATACTATTTAAAAAAAATGTAATGTGTGCATTTCCTGATGCGTATATACTAAAAACTATTGCTTGGTACTGTTGGAAATAGTAAGTTCTGCTGCAAATAATGAGGGGTTGTCCATGTGTCTCAAGTTGGGTACTTTTCCCATGTACATAGTGTACATGAAATATGTACCTAGTGTTTTATTTACCTGTTTTTGTATGTCCCCCAAACATTATCACACTGGTTCTTGAGATTTGGGGGCATGTTCAACATGGTTTACATGCATTTAGCAGTAACTAACAATTGTACGTATGTTTTTATATTTTTTGGCTCTATGGTGACATGCATGAAAATCATTCTCAAAAGGTTGGGTTTGACTAATTTAAGTGATTTTTGACTCAAACAACTTGTGCCCTTTTGTCTTGACTTACGGGTGTCGGTGAGTAGGCGAAATGATCTTGAAACAAACAGTGATTAAAGTCAAACAAGGGAATGGTGTTAGAAAACTAAACATTTATTTTCTGTAGGCTACACACAATTTTTTTGTATGTTTGATTAATTTCATTTAACATGAACTGTTGCAAGATTGGTTCAAAGTGAGGTTATAACTGTTTCCCCATTAGTCTGTCATTGTTCTGTTTGTTGTCTGACAAATGGCTCTCCTCTGCAGCCCATGGAGGTGTTTGTGGACGACGAGACCAAGTTAACGCTTCACGGACTGCAGCAGTACTACTGCAAGCTGAAGGACAGTGAAAAGAACCGCAAGCTGTTTGACCTGCTTGACGTGCTGGAGTTCAACCAGGTGCGGATAACAACGTTCCCACAGATTGAACACTGCATCCTTTAATCCAGTGTTTGTGGGGAATTTGGAAACCACGTGATTGACCGATAGACCATTGCATGAGTTGATTTAACTCACCGCAATGTGTTTTTCACCATGTCAATTTGGCCGTGTCCTTCCTGTTTATTTTGGATGTTGTGATACTTCAGTGTCTCCATGGTATTCTCTTTGCTGTGCTTTGCAGGTGGTGATCTTTGTGAAGTCCGTACAGCGCTGTGTGGCTCTGTCTCAGCTGCTGGTGGAGCAGAACTTCCCTGCCATTGCCATTCACAGGGGCATGGCCCAGGAGGAGAGGTGGGTCACCTGAGCAGTCTTCTGCAACCTGTTGAAGGTCACATGAATGTGGTTGAAGTTGGGTGTTTTCGTTAATACAATTCTAAAGGGGTTATACATACTTTGGAAATTTTATTTAACACTTATGTAGTGCACCTTACATTTAAGTACAGGGACATTCAATTTACCTATCTAAGAGTGAAGTGCCTTGCTTAAAGGACATGTAATTTCATGTCTCACTTCCTAACCACTGAGCCATTACATCTCCAACGGTTTCAAGCAAAATGTTTAAGAGTTCTCTAATCTCCTAGTTTTAACCTGTCTCAGTTAAAATCTCATTGGAAACCCTGATTTTTAATAATCTTGATTAGAAAAATCTTAACTCAATTTGTATTTGCTTTATACCCCTGTATAATCGAGTGTTGACTACTGGCTGCCATTTTAACCTCTTAAGGCTCAGTATCCCACCGGTGGGGTATTGAACAAAAACTGGACTAGGATCACAGTACACAAGTCCAGTTTTCAGGGAATATATACATGTCCCATCTGTACAAAGCTTAATCTCTGGAATCGAGATAATGTCTCGGATTTTACAATAGCTATAACAAAAATAAACATTAAACCTTATGTGAGCTACGTGCCCTGCACACATGCGCCTCAAGTAAAATAGAAGGTGGATTAAAATCACTGCTCATAACTGCAATTTTTAGGTAATGTAGACATCTCATAAGTACTTAAAGCTTAGGATCTTGGGATTCTAATGAATATATCAGTTTTACGATAGCTACAAAACTAAAAACATTGAGTGATAATGTGAGCTATAAGTCTTCTAAATAAAGCTATTCTTTGTTACCTCATGGAAAATGAGTGAACTTGAGCTTGTGCGTCTTGTGAAAAAAGCATTTCTGCTAGCAGAGTGCCAACCAAATTGATGACATTACATTTAGTAATATAGAAATATAGTACTTACCGTCAAATCTTTCTCTTTTGTCATCAGAGTCCCAGTAATGACAGAAAGCATAGTTTTCCCTATTAAAATCCATGTTATATAAACAAATGGCAATTTCAGGACTGCAACGTTACAGAATGTATCCGGAATCAAACTAAAGCCTCTGTTTATGAATCCTGGTCCCGAACTTATGAATGAAAGATGCACGTGAAAAGTGTCAGCAATGTCCGTAACATGTCAAATCGTCATTCTTATGAAACAGATGTTATAAATGACCAAGATCCTCCATATAAAACGAAATATGCCAGACATATATTTGAACATTTGTAGTCTGTAAAACTTAATCAATTTTAGAAATGTCATAATCTAAAAGGGGACAGGATTAGAGGTGTTTCCAGGACCCTATTGCAATATATGGCTATGTAGTTCTTTTTCAAAGAGGATGTAGAAAAATAACCAGAAAAAAATGATGCATTCTATATTTCATCTTGTGCCATATTCACTGTGTACATTTATTCAAATTACATTTTTTGGATATTAAAAATTTAGTCTTTTAAGAAATATCAACTATATGTATGTACTTGCTTCAGGCCCAGTGTAACAAGAGGTTAATTTTGTATGTTTTTTTTTAGGCAGAATTTCACAATTCGGGGTGATCCTTAACAGGTCCACACTAGCCAATTTGGCAAATATGCCTGTTCCACCATTTCTAACTGGATGCACCCTTCTCCCCAGACTTTCTCGTTACCAGCAGTTCAAGGATTTCCAGCGACGTATCCTGGTGGCCACCAACCTGTTTGGCCGAGGGATGGATATTGAGCGGGTCAACATCGTCTTCAACTACGACATGCCGGAGGACTCCGACACCTACCTCCACAGAGTGGCCCGCGCTGGAAGGTTTGGTACCAAAGGTCTGGCTGTGACCTTTGTGTCTGACGAGACTGATGCCAAGACCCTGAACGATGTGCAGGACCGTTTTGAAGTCAACGTTGCTGAGCTCCCAGAGGAGATCGATATCTCCACCTACAGTAAGCGCTGATTCTTGGGTTTCTCATATGATGTGACTGAAATGGAACTAACTTCATTTATTATTAATATTAAGTCCACTATTTTTGGCTAAGATGCAAACGTGTTAAAAGGGCAGTTTAAATGGACTTGTAGGCCACTTAATTCTAGTTTGCTACAATTGTTTTGATTAATGTCAACAGGTCTTTTGATTGTTTAAGAGAAGTTTGTTGAAAGACCAGCAGGTTTATCTTACAGCTGAAGAATTTGAGCCACTTAAGTCCATATGAGCAATGTTGTAATTGATGAGCACATTGTCTGTGGTTGCTCTGGTGCGCTTTAATGCAGCAATGTTCACATTGTTTATTTCATGGTGTATTTTAGTACTTTTTGGCTTTTCATTCACTTGGATGCAGTGACACTAATTTAATTTCTGTCGTTTTTCAGTTGAACAGTCCAGATGAAGATAACCCCTGACCAGTGAAGTCGATGCTTGTGTGTTCCTCAGTCAACGTGTCTCTTTTGGAGAGGGAGAAGAAAAAAATGCCTGTTTATTTTAATGACATCTCCCAGATGTTACCCTTTTTTATTTCACAAAATATCCTGGGGGCCACAGTTTTAGTTTCCGATCGTTGTTATTGGTGGTTGTTTTTAGTGTTTTTGTTTTTTGCTTAATGAAATAATTGAAATTAAAACTCTTTTTATACAATGTTATTTGAACTAATTATTTTGTTTGAATTTTCAAATGATATAGAAGCACAATTCTGGTACATTAATCCACTTTATGTCCCAGTAATTAGTAGAATTTCATGACAACTTGTGAGTTGTGGGAAATACTAGATATGTTGTTTTTAATGTTGAGCATTCTGAAATGACATGCAGCAATACTTTTGCTCATGAGTTTATGGCACTATGATTATGGATTTCTAAGCCCACTATATTCAAATATTAGTACTTCATTTGGTTATGTAATATACATTTCAGTAATGTCACTCATACTTATGCAGAGTAATGTACAATGCGTGCAAACATTTAGAAAAGCTAATTGAAACAACCCCAACTTTTTATTACTGACTGAATTATAATAATTGAAACAGTAATCAGCAAAGCCACTGCTGGAAAGAATACCATACAAATAGTCTACAAAGAGTAGACAACAGTGGTGGTGGATGTGGAACTAATTTAGGTACTAGTTGTACAGTTAGTGTTTCTGAAAAATCTTCTTTATTTAACCAGGTTAATTGATTTGAAACTGGTTAGAGTCTCTGCTTGTAAGAAAATTGTTTTCTGGGGCGAAGCGGAAGTGAACTGGGGACCACGGTCAGACACAAAGTTCTCCGCAACACCATAATACCAGAAGAATGTACCTGCTGAAAAGGTCAGCTGGTCAGTTTCTAATTAGGACTGATGTGAAGTTTACATTAAAACACATTTAAACCTACATATCCACCACACAGAGCAGACTATAAATGGCTTTGTCCAACCATAACAGATGAATGTCAGCTATTTCACTTAGGTATGGATTGTAGCACAAACAACTGTCTTTCATAGACCAAGTTCGTCATCATGGTGACTCTTCAGAATCGCACAGTGTCACCTACCTGCACAAATGGATAAGGCAAGGCTAGTTACAATAAGAGTGAAATAGATTAAAATTCAGCTGACAGCATTTTTGTCTGTTTCAAATCTGCAAAGTAATTAATAATGTAATTCAAGTTTGAGTGATATGAGTCAATCAAATGTATGGAATAGTAATATAATTTTAAATAGGTTTTAGAATTGACTCATTTTAATCATTGATTATATATGAGCTTTCAGTCTATCAGTTAATTCAGTGGATGCTGGGCGCTCACAGGTCTTTTGCCTAGGGCGCCAAGAAATGGCGCTGGGCAGAGCAGAACCCTGCTAGGAGGTCAATGGCACGATCTCAAACCTGATGTGGGGGTAATTTGGATGCCTTACATTTGGATAGGACATGCGCTAGGTCCAAATATTCAATTGGAATAGGAATGTCGGAGGCACCGTCTGGACTTTCTACAGTGGTGGCACCTAGCGAACCCGGAAGACACCTCCTCAGACACCCGTGTGACCATCCTTTCAAAATCTGACCATGAAATGGAGGGATCATGAAGGGCTAACCGGGGCATGGTAAAAAGGGATAGGTGGGAGATTTAATATGGAATCGAATGCTTTCTGTATGTTGAGACAGAGTAGCCATTTCAATACCCACAGTAATGTATTTCACTAGCCCAGTACCTAGTGGTTTATTGTCTAGCATATGGACTGGCAGTGGATATGATAGGGATGTACAGCAATAGGAATACGTAATTGTGCATTTAGGGCCCTATCCATAAAATTGCTAGCTGCATCAGAATCAATTAATACATGGAAGAGTTGATTGTGTGGGATATTCAGCAAATATCAAATCTATTTGGACAGAAGCAACTGCTAAGGTGTATTGGAAGCCTATCTAGGGTGGAGCATGGGTGCCTGAGCCTCCTGCTTCTAGGCCCCAAAAGATATAGGTGGCAATATGCCGCATATTGTCCCTTCTTCCACGGAAGGATCACTGTTTCTGCCATCTGCCGGGTTCTCTCTCAGGGATCTGAACCCCGGTGGTCCACAGTTCCATGAGGACCACTACCTCAGCTGATGGGGAACGAACGTGCAGACCTCTTCCTGGCTGCCCACTAGCCTGCAGAAGGATGGCCAAGTGGATAACCAGGTCCACAAGCTGGTCGAAGGACATGTTAGTATCCCGGGAGGCCAGCTCGTGCCGGACGTCCTCCCACAGGTGGCACCAGAAGTGGTTGATGACTCAGCCACCAGGTCGTACTCCTGGGAGGTCCAGTTTCCCTGAAGCAGATGGACCAGACATTTCCCCCGCCTCTCGTCCCTCAGGAGGAAGGTCGAATATGGTGTTAAACAGATGGGTGAAAGCCTGGTAGTCGTCGAGAAAAGGTCCTTCCTCTCTCCAAACTGCAGTGGTCCACACCAAAGCTTGACCCGTCAGACAGGATATGAGCGTGGACACGGCACAGCCATTGGCCAAATGACAAACGCGACAGCATCCAGACGTCAAAGATGACCACTCGAAGAGTGGCAGAGTATCTACTATACAGGCAACAATGCACAAGACACATTAGGGAAAGGGAGTATATATACAGTGCAATCAACACAACACATGACAGGTGGTTAATTGGAGGATGTGATCTCAGGAGACCGGAGATGCCGAGAGCACCAGCAGAGGGAGATCCAAACCGTGGAATGGAAGTTGTTACAGTCAGTCTTAAGGAGGCTGTAATCTAACAAGCCAAACCCTTTTTAAAATGTATGAATTCCCATTCATGTAGATAACATTAACATAATTGTTAATGCAGCTTTCTTTTCACACCACCATTTGGGGGCCATAGTTTTTCATGGCTGAGGTGTACCTTGTATGCTCCCCTCCTCAATGCAATGGAGCATACAAGGTACACCTCAGCCATAAAAAATTGCAATTGGGATAAATAAAGCAGGATAAAACATTTTTTAATATCTTAACATCATTTAGCAGATGGTTTTCCAGAGCGACTTACAGGAGTGATTGTATATATTTTCGCAATGTCCACCCGTAGGAATGTTAACACCCACATTGCGATGCCCTTACCAAATGAGCTACACAGGGTTAGAATCGAAGATTGTAACATCCTTAACAAATGCATGTCTGTGTGTATTTCTAAATGTACGGCATAGCCAATATGTCATGTAAAATCTCAGAATCATGCTGTCTATTTTTTGTACATTAATGAAATTCATGTACAACTTTACGTTGTTTTGCACCAGTGTCCTTGACCTTTGCCAAGTTGCTGTGCCAAATGAGAATTGGTTCTCATTTGGCCTACCTAGTTAAATAACGGGGAAATAAAAAACTTGTAACAATGTATTTAAAATGTAAAGGTTATAAGTTTCCCTCTCTGCCTAGTCCATGGTGCAGGGGTTCTGTGTATAGCGGGAGTAATTGCCTGTAGATGTTAATCTTCAGTCAGTTCTTTCCCCACTAATCGTTAATGTCCTGGGAGCTGCTCTCAGATCTGTACCTACAGGAAACTTCACTTCAGAGCTTGTTTTTCTCTGAAATACCTTATTGTCAGTAGTGCCACATGTAAGGGCGGAGTAGGAGCTATGCTCCCTCCCCTTAGAAAAACAAACTGTGACCACTGAACACCTGTCGTCTTTCCTGACTTCTCCACCTCTGTCCCACTGCCCCTTCTTTTCTCATCACTTCCCCCTCAGGAAAGCCCTCTCACTTTTCCTCTCGGTCCGTAGTTTCTTTGTCCCTTTGCTTCCAGTTGCTTTTCTTTCTTTCTTTACTTCATACTTTTTTCTTTTTTTGTATTGTTTATGTTACGTATCATGTTCCATGTTTTGTGGTCCCCTATTTGTGTTTGCGTTCTCATTGGGAACACAATGGCAGCTGTTTGGCTGTACTGCAAATCTTCCTGAAAACTGTTACTCTATAGTGCCTTCCCTTTGAACTGGGGTCGTAGGGTGTCATCGACACAGCCTAACAAACCCTAACACACAAGCAGAACATGTAAATATAGCTCATTTGTTGTTTCTAATGGTAGTCAGTCACACAAGGGGTGACACAATGTGTGACCTACACATTTACATTTCAGTCATTTAGCAGATGCTCGTATCCAGAGTGAGTTATGGGTGGTCGTTAATTGTTTCTCTGGTTGCCACTTCAAAAATAAATCTCGAAATAACCTTGCACTTGATCTCCCTTGGGCTGGTGCTTTTAGACTGTGAAAAATAACTTTTTCAGTCAGTCGTAGTCTGCATTATCCAGTTCACTGATGTGGCAAAAAACCTGTGGTGGCCAGTCAAATAGGTCTCACACACACCCGGACCACCGGATTAAAACAGGCGTGCCATGGCTTCCGTTTCTGTAGGACGTAATGGTTGGTGATGGACAGACAGACAGTGGTTGGGTTCCAAATAGCAATTAACTTGATTTATTGTGTATTTGAGCTGAGCTTATCCCAATTAGTGTACTATCTAGAGAATAGGGTACCATTTGAGAAGCAGGCAATTTTTTACTATGTATCCAGAATGGTAATGTGCTTCTGGATCACTGCTAAGTTAATCAACAAAGCCTAATTATAATTATAATTTGCTGGGGCTCCGGGCAAAGTCAGATAAGCTGTGACCAAGATCGAACCCCTGGCCCAACATAACATATTTGTCCTGCAAATAATAATAATTATTACTGCCATGGATGGGCAAAGATAAATCCAAATGTGTTTTAAAATAAAATACAACATACATTAATTTTAATTGTATAAAATTAAACTACATAGATGATAATACTGTGTTTTTGTATTTGAAAAATATCAAAATACTTTCACAAGGGACCATGAAATCACTTTGCAAACCTTCCATTTGTTGGCTTATTTGATCTATCCATTCACCAGTACACTTACTTAGTTGATGCTAACTACATTTTAATAATTTAACAGATGCTTTTATCCAGAGTACTTAGACATCCACCTGGAACAACTTAGAGTTAAGTGTCTTGCCCAAGGAAACAATGACATTTGGCAGAATCGAGAATCGAAACGGGAACCTTCCAACCACAAGTCTGACTCCCTAACCACTGAGCTATCTGCTGCCCGTCTGACACCATCTCTCCCTCCAATCTCGTTCTGACTAGCAAAAGAGGGAGAATGACTTTGAGGCATGCATTTTCAAGTACAAGTGCATCTAAAAAAAATTAATATTGTGGAAGATATTTTTTCCATAATTTAATAAAAAATGGGAAACCTTCATATAGTCTAGAGTCATTAAACATAACGTGCTGTATTTCAAACCTTTTTTTGTTTTAATCTTGATGGTTATGGCTTAGAGCTTATAAAAAACTCCATTACCTCAAAATACTAGAATAAAGAATTTATAATACAGAAATGTGGACTTTCTGAAACGTATTCATGCACTCAATACTTGGTTGGGGCTCCTTTTGCATGAATAACTGCATCAATGTGGCGTGGCATGGCAGCAATCAGCCTGTGGCACTGCTGGGGTGTTATGGAAGCCCAAGATGCTTTGATAGTGGTCTTCAGCTCATCAGTATTGTTGAGTCTGGTGTCTCTCATTGTCCTCTTGAAAATAGCCCATAGGTTCTCTATGGTGGTCAGGCAAGTTGGCTGTAATACCATGTAATACCATGTAATACCATGGTCAGCAAATCAGTTACCAGTTGTTTTGGCACTGTGGGCAGGTGCCAAGTCCTGCTGGAAAAGGAAATTAGCATCTCCATAAAGCTTGTCAGCTGATGGAAGCCTGAAGTGCTAAACAATCTCCTGGTTGATGGCTGCATTAACTATGGACTTGATAAAACACAGTAAACCAACACTAGCTGATGACTTGGCACCGCAAAGCATCACAGACGGTGGAAACTTCACACTGGATTTCAAGCACCTTGGATTCTGTGCCTCTCCACTCTTCCTCCAGACTCTGGGACCTTGATTTCCAAATTAAATGCAAAATTTACTTTTCTAAAAAGAGGACTTTGGACAACTGAACAACGGTCCAGTTCTTTTTCTCCTTAGCCCAGGTAACATGATTCTGGCATTGTCTCTGGTTCAGGAATGGCTTGACACTGGGAATGCAACACTTGTAACCCGGCTTGGCCTCACAATCCTCTCACGGCTGTGGTCATCCCTGTTGCTTGATCACATCCACCTCCTCATGGAGGGTATCAATGAGTGTCTTCTGGACAACTGTCAAGTCACCAGTCTTCCCTGTGATTGTGGTTTTGTGTACCTAACCAGACTGAGTGTTTTTAGTTAATATGCTGATTAGAGCTCTTCTCAGGTAGACATTTCTGTATAATAAATGATTTATTCTAATATTTTGAAATACTAGATTTTTTATTTCCATAATGAAGATTGAAACTAAAAAAGTCTTCAAATATGTCACTTTCTGAATTAAATTACGGACAAAAATGAACTTTTCCATGATATATTATAGAAGCACTTGTATAGTGCCCACACCTTCTTGTTCAATAGCAGATTTTCTTTGGAATAAGCACCAATCAGAGGTATCATTTTTAGGATGTCATCATGTAGTATGACATCCTAAAGTATTTTAGAGCATTTTCTTAATTCAAAATACAAAACAATAAAGTATTTTGATATAAAACACTAAGCTATTTTCATTCAGCCTATCGAATACACATTACAAAATACTATTTTGTATTTGAAATATGTATTTTAAATACATGTATCATACATACTGCTCATCCCTGAATACTGCATTGTCAGAATTAGCACAAAGTTTTCACTGTACATGCTAAAACACCTGCAGTCTTCTGAATGTACATGTGACAAACCCTGAATTCTGGTTCCAGTTTTCCCAAAGGAATCGCTACATGCTAGTTGCTAACAGTGGGTGGTCCACAAAACACAGCATGAGGTGAGTTAGCGATCTGAGGTTTAGTGGACGGCAAGCGAGTGCAAGCCCTAGAGTTGTGACAGAATCCAAACTCAGGGCTAGCCAACAGGATTTGGTTTTAGCTAAAAATATCAATTTAAACAACTGGATCTCATCTCAAATAAATAACCATTGTGCATACAAAAACAAGGAAAACCTCCAGGGTTCACAAGCGACTATATTTACAACCCTAATTGTCTTTGAGGCTTGTCTGGACTACAAAGCTCACTATTCATATATAATTGCTGCAAACCAGTTTTATCAAGCTATACTGCTATGGGCCTATAGTCTATAGGTGTTCAGATCTTAAGCCTGAATGGACTGTATGTCTTACCTACACACTCTCCCTATCATATTTCATGCATTCTTTTATCAAAGAGGGTCTGTGTGTTCCAGGTGTGGCAGGAATGGAGAGGACGAGGGAGAACCCACAGGAAAAAGAAGCCTTGATGGTCGGATGGGAGAAATGGGAATGTATTATAAAGTGGTCAGTCAGGAAGAATAGGCACAATAGCCTTGTGTGGGCTTTCAGTAATAAACAGGTTTCTACAATCTACCCGGTTCTGTCCTAGTGACTGTGTCCACACAGACCACCTAAATTCAAGAAACAGAAGTTTAGGCAAATGGTGTAGTTAAAACAATCAAGACACAGAAAGTACAGTTCCTTTGTTGGGCTTAGATGGTGCAATAGAAATAATGAAACATATGTGCAGTGCAGTCTAGAAAATGGGCAAGCTTACTATTACCTTTACTATTACCTATGCAGTTACTATTTGCATTTACACCTATGACTAAATTCATTTTCTGTGTTTGCACACAGTATCAAAACAGTAGTGCTTCACCTTTCCTGAAATGGTGTTGCTATAAGTATTACTGTACTAAATGACACTGTCTGCACCACACATCAGCCAGCTGGTTATATTTACCTTGGTGTTAACAGAGCGGTGGTCGCAAAGGTGGAATGCCAGTAAATGTGACTTAAAAGCAGCGGTTACATTTTATTCCAACCAATAAAATAAACACAGAATACTTCTATGGATTTTATGAATGACGGTATTCATCATTGAGCACGCCCCCCAAATCAATTTCTAGCCTTCTCTCTAACTCCACCCATTAGGAATGTCTGGCCTTCTGCCCGAATTATAATTGGGTGGACACATGGGGATGGGCGGGGTTTCTGCGGCGCTCACGAGGTTGGTATAAATTGTAGTACGAGGTCTTATGTGTTGAATGATTGAGAGTGGACCACTGATCAAATAAGGGAACGATCCAAATTAATTACATACTTACAATTCAACGACTTCGTGTAACTGAACTTTGCGACTGGAGTTTATTCTTGAAAGAGTTTTTAGAGGTTTAAAACGGTCAGGAAATTGACTTACGAGATGGGAGCTTGTTTTTTTAACTAAATTATCGACAATTATGGCAAAACGTATTATCTTTGTTTTTTTGACAATGGCAATCACCAAGCAGGTAAGTCATATAAGTAGCAGTAGTCAATTCAATTTAAATAGTTCAAAATTATTAGGCAAAACAGTTGTATCTCTGTTGGGGTGCTTGCAATGAAGATATTTGTTATACATAAGTAGTTGTCTTTTTTCATCTTAAGAAAGTTTTTCTGTTTCATGAAGATATAGGCCTACAGTATTTTAAAAGTATAGCCTGCAGACCTTTTTCAGTGCTTTTATTTAACCGATACTGCGAGCACAGTGCAACAGTATTTTAACAACTCATAGCCTATAAAGTATTCATAAATTAGTGTTTACCTTGTTAGAAGTAACCTAATGTACTGTTGAGTAATTACACAGTGATTTCTGGAACACTTTGGAAATAAAGGACACAATGTAAAATGGAATCCAGGTTTTTTTTATGTAGGCTAGGAGCCCAGCCTTTAATTATCTTATGTTTGATAGGCATGTTTGTGCTTGTTAAATAGCTTTGACTCACTGTCGGAGGAAGAGACATTTGCTGATAATGTTTATTCTGGAAGAGGTTTGCATGTAAGAGTGATGTACTGTCACTAACTCAAAACACAAGTTCAGGCAAGGAGTTGGTACACAGTTTAAACAGTTATCAACACAGACAAGACATTTACATGGATTAATAGGTAGCATTGATAAAACTAATGATGTACCAGTCAGAAGAGAACGTCCATTAAAATATCAATTAAAACTAGAACCCCCCCATAAGGACACAATAATAGTGTTAACCACAAGTTGGCATCTCACTTTATCTAATGAACGAAATGGAAAGTTCTAGAACTCACTTCCTAAAAGAGTTTCATCACCTCTGTTGTGTCTCAGAACCTGAACACCCCCACTCCCGTTCCCCTCTCTACCAGGTGGGTGCCAGCTGCCCTGCTCTGTGTGAGTGCCCGGCTCTGCCCGTCTGGTGCCCCCCCGGTGTGAGTGCAGTGCCGGACGGCTGCGGCTGCTGCAAGGTGTGTGCCGCCCAGCTGAACCAGGACTGCAGTCCCACGTTGCCATGTGACCACCATAAGGGTCTTGAGTGTAACTATGGCAACAACGTGACCTTGGTCGAGGGCATATGCAGAGGTGAGACTGGGCTGGCGGGGAGAAGTGACATGTGTGGAACTGTTAGGACTTAAAGATGTAGTAGCTAAAGATGTAGGGACTAGTAGATATACCAATTAACAATTATTTGAGTAACACACAATATATTAATATAAAACATACAATATGTTAAATATAAAACATACAATATATTATAAGTAATAAAATGGGTATTACTTAAAAAACAAAGTCTCTTTTGACTGACACAATATTGCTACAGATTTAAAGTGTTCTGTGCTGCAACTGTTAAGATTTGAATAGCAAAGCTTCATAGCTTATAAAATGTAGATTAATTCATGCTGAGATTGTAGCATCACAGGGTGCATGTTTTAGAAACATTAAGGTGGTGTTAAATTCATAATTACCTAGGGACATAAAGGGGAAATCTACCCATTTTTAACCTCCCCCAAATACAGTTGGTTATCATATTTCACTTTGACTTTATTGCATATGAAAATCTGTCTAAGCATGTTATGAAATGTTCCTAAACACTCCTTAATCAACTCATTCTGTGAATCTTAGACTTAACCCTTGCCCTTACAAACTGAGCAGTGTCCTTCAATGACACGTTTTCCTGCGTGATGTTCGTTTTCTGACGAAATTCAGAGCATGTCTTTCAAAGAATGGGAAGGGGATCAAGAAAACCAGACGTTTTTTAGAGACCTTTATTTACAGTTTTAGGGGAGTCAGGGACAAACAAAGAACCTGTCAATATAAAACAATGGGTGAACTTAATCTTTAACACATCTCATATCCCGATGTGAGGGGATCGGTGTATTTGTGTGTAGTATATTCCTTGTGGAAAGCTAATTTTCAAAGAACAAAATTGAACTTTCTTTTTACCTCAAGCAAACACTCCAGTCGGTCATAGACTAAGAATAGAGGCTCCTCGGTGTCTGTGATATGGAGACAGAGAGACTCCTCTCGATCCTTACCCACTATACTTCCTTCCTCTGCCCTTTCTTTGACCTCTGACCTTGAGAACTAGATCAGTGTTTTCCAAACCAGGAGTTACATAATTATCACTAGGACCAAAGAATTCTATAGGGGTGACCTACTAAATATTTGTCACAATGTATTTTTGGCAAATTTGTTTCTATGGCAGCTCCTTCTCATTCATTTCTGCCTAGTAACTAGCAAAAACACTATGTTTTGTTTTTATCTAAATTAATAAAAAAATAAAAAAAATGTTTTATTCAGTGGAGTAAATAATGTTTGGACATGGTGGGTGGTTGATTAAACCAAATTTCCAGAAAGGGGATGCTCCACGAGATTTTCCCTAGCACTCTGTAGTCCATTGAAGGCCAAGTTTGATGCAGCACTCCAGCAGACCTTTCGTGCATGTGGTGTGTTTACTGGTCGTCAAGACTGGTGTAATCCGAGTATGGCCCCTCTGTTCATATTTGGGATTGTCAGTGGGTGTTCATGTACTCTGACTTAAGACTCTCAGGAGACATGGGTGGTATCCAGCCTCCCACCCCCCCAAACCCTTGTCATATGATCGCCCATGACATATTCTGTAGTAAACAGTTCAAAGCACTGCTGATGGTTTTATAATATCTTCATATGTTACCACTTCAAAGTAGTTTTTGTACCAGTGTACAATGCCCCTAAGGAAATAATTAAGCAGAATATAATTTTCCAACTCCTATCCTAACAGCCAAGAAGGAGGGTCGTACCTGTGAGTACAACGGGAGGATCCACCAAAATGGCGAGAGTTTCCGCGCTGGCTGCAAACACCAGTGCACCTGCATCGACGGTGCCATTGGCTGTGCCCCACTTTGCAACAACCGCCTGCCCCGGGCCACTCCCACCTGCCCCTACCCCCGGCTGGTCAGGGTGCCAGGGCAGTGCTGCTTCACTGTGGACTGCCACAAAGGAACCTGGCTGCTGCCATCCACCAAACAAGTTCAGCAGCCCTCAAAGCCCAAACCTCAGCCTGATTGGTACCATCCTGATAATGCACTGGCCAATGAGCTGCTGGAGAGTGGACTGGGCTGGGCCAATGAGCACGGCTACAAGCATCTGCCTGGTGAGGAGAAGTTTTTTGTTTTAAAAAACCAAAGTGGATACCTGGCTGTAGTTCAGCATGTTCATTCAGTGATCACTGGTATCTCTGGCTTGATATGACAACACGTATATCATTCCCACGGGGAGTTTTAGTTTGTCACTCACTCATCCTTCCTCCCTTCCTCCCTTCCTTCTCAGTCACTAAGTTTCCGGCTGAGAAGTGTGTTGTCCAGACAACAGCGTGGTCCCAGTGTTCCCGCAGCTGTGGGATGGGAGTATCGTCACGCATCACCAACCAGAACTCCCGGTGCAAAATGGAGAAAGAGACGCGTGTCTGCACCCTCCGGCCCTGCATTGACATAGCCGTTCGACCCAGGGTACATTACTCAGTCAGCAAATGGAATGACTGGCAGTGGATGCTATGTCTTTCTCCAATGTAGATGTAACAATGACTGTGTGTGGGTGTGTTTGACGTATGCATTTCATTTTCATTTATTTATTTATAAGGACATTGCACATTGATTAACTGTAAAATGTGCCAGTGTTAGCCAGCCGGCTAATTTTAAACTATAGTCCTTTGGCAAGGTGTTAAAAGAACCATCCATTGATTTGGTCAGTTGTTCCCAGATGCCAAGTCAGCAGTAAAATACAATTTACAAAATCAAAAACACAAATATTTACACTACATCACAGATATATCATAAAACATCACTCCTAGCAATGGGCAGAATACAAGGTGTGATGTACTACAGACATTAAGAAATTAAAAGTGGTCACATTTCTGACTGCTCCGAAGCCAGGCCTTAAGGAATTGGGAGAAAGTGCGTAGGGAAGTACAACTTCTTATCTGATATGGTACAGTGTTCCAGATGTTAGATGCTCTTACAGAAAAGCATAGATGACTAAAAGCACTAGTCCTAAGAGGGAAATCAACACATATCCCGTATCACCTACTGTTCTGATATAACTTTGAAAACCAACCCCAGCTCCCCTGGCTTGCTTCCTGATCATTTACCGATGGGAACAGGCTAGCATAGATTTCCTCACATTAGCGGTGAAGCCATTTTAAATATAGTGCCCTCCTTCCCACCCACGAAATTCCTGCCAAGCAACTGTCCATAGCTAAGCGTCTGAGCCCTGTTCACTCAGCCAGGGACATGGTGTTTGTCTATATTAATCCCCCTCTTATTCTCAGGCTCATTGCTCATGTGTGTAATGGCACCCTGTTCCCTATTTAGTGCACTAGTTGGGCCCATTGGATCCATGAAGCTCTGGTTAATATTAGTGCACTCTGTAGGGAATCATTCTTGATGCATTCACTGTGGGCTAGGAGATTACAGCTGACTAACCGCTGAGAATAAATAAAATGTTACCTCTGAGCATGAGACAAATGAGTTTAGCATTTTACTTTAGTGCACAGTAAAAACGGCTGTGTTAAATCAACACCCTAAGTGTTAAATTAACACTCTTCGGTGTCAATTTGGACCTATAAAAACACTGAGAGTTTTAATTTAACACTTAGGGTATTTTTTATTGTCAAATCAGCCAGAAATGTGTTTGTGGGAATAATAGCTAATACATTCAAGGATATTTTGTTGCCTAGACCCACTAGATATTAATTTAAAGACACTTTACACATTGACAGGGAGGATGTCAGTTTTTTACAGATGTCTCAAGAGTACAGCGGGAAACAGCAGTGATATTTTCTGTCCCTTTCTGATTGTCTGTCTTTATTCCGTCCCTCTGCAGAAAGGGAAGAAATGTTCCCCGACGTACAAGTCCCCAGAGCCCATGCGTCTGTCTTACGGCGAGTGTCAGAGCATCCGCTTCTACCGGCCGAACTACTGTGGACTGTGTACAGACGGCCGTTGCTGCTCGCCACGCCGTGCCCGCACCATCCCTGTCACCTTCATGTGTCCGGACGGCGAACGTTTCCAGAGAGCAGCCATGTTTATCCAGTCCTGCAAGTGTAGCGAGGACTGCGGCTATCTCAATGAGGCAGCCTTGCCACCGCAGCACTGGATGTACGGAGACACACACAAGTTCATTGACTAGCTTTAGTCAGCAAGATTTAAACTGAGACCTCAGACTTGACTGAGGACATGTACAAGGAAAAAGGGGACATGAAAAAAAGTACCCTGGGTCTCAAAGTACTTTTCTCTACAGGCCTTAAATAACAAATCCACACTTTACAATGGGCTTTCACTAACAGCCCTGCGCTATCATTGCAAACCTCTCAAACAGGGAAGTGCCTATGTTTGGCACATCCAATCTTGAATGTTCTCCCTGACACAGGTCTGAATGGAGGCCTACAATCCGAACTGATGTCCTGGGCCGTGTTCAACACGGATGAAATGGAGGAAAAAACTAACATTTTAAACCAGGGAGGTATAAAACAAAACCTCCATAGTTACTACAGAGAAACAAACAGCAACACAGCACTGTGTTGTAGAATAGTATAAGCATATGAACCTCAAAAGTATATGTTGTTTTGGCTGTTTAAAGTGATATGATACCTATACGCTAACCGTGGCCATATTTACTATTCACCAAACAAAACCAATGTTCTTCCAAAAAGAAAAGCTGGTTTTCACTATCAGCTACAAAACATGTTTCTACTATGTGGACTAGTGGGCATATGACTCAGCTCTTTGAGGGACAGGGTGATACCGCACATTCCCCAAAATCAACTGACAACAGTGAACCCTGAAAGCTAAAATAAGTCCGGAGCTGGTGCCATGTATCCCTGGACACCCTTAAGATATTCCCTGTTTGCTGGGAAATATAGATATGACACCAAGCCTGCACGGGCCAAAGATTAATCTGGAAGAAGAAACAGACAAGATGGAGAATGTATCTCCACACAGGGTACTTATGATATTAACGTTATTTATTCTCATCCAACAACTTGACACTATCTCTCAGAGATGAAAATACTTTTTTTAGCACATTGAGATGATGACCAGTCTAAAAACAGAGGTCTATGTGAGAGATGTTAATAAAAGAAATGTGTTTCTCATCTCAAATGGCATGATATTCCCGATAGTACTTCTGACTGAGTTCCATTGAGTGCTGGTCAGATGTAGTGCACTACATTGAGCACATGATGCCTTTTGCGCAATGTAATGAAATACAGGCCTAATACATCTTCTTGTAGTGGAATATTGAAAGCATCTCTATCTGGATATGACACAAAGGACTGGACCAATACCAAAAAACTTCAAATGTCCTCTAATTTCTTAGCAACTTTATTGGAGTGTCCTCTTTAGAACAAGCCCAAGTTCCAAGCCAAAATGATTCAGAAGGACCCCGTACCCAAAATTTGTTGCCTGATTTATATTGCTGAATTATTTGTTTTTGTATTTTCTTTGGTTTTGCATTGATTTTGCAATGCGGCATAGGAAAAAGAAGCCCCAAGTGGTGCTGCATATTTGGCAACATCCATGTTAGGCATTGTTGCAACATTATCTAAACGTTTATGCTTTATAGAGGCAACTGGCTATAACCAAATCTATCTATCTGTCTATCTAGTTGGTTGACATGACCAATTGAGTCACTGTTAGTGGCTGACATAATAAGAAACAAACTGATGAAGAATATTATAGAGATAATAAAAACAGTGTTTGAGTAATCAGACAAGATCCTTATAGGCTGGGTGCCCTAAATGACCACTTATTTCACTTATGTCTGTGACAGGCCCGAGATTATTTTTTATATTATGATTGTGCTTCATTCAAAAATGCAGCTTTGAAATGTTTTGGATGTATTGTAAAATGTCCCTAAAATAAAAAAGGACTGTACATACATTTTTAAAGGAGGAGTTGTTCCTCTATTAATGTATTATGAAATGTTTTACTGTAAAACTATAAAATATAATTGTACAACAGTTACAAATGAAATGTTACCATAACAGAATTTGTAGCTAGCCAATCCATTAAATGGCACTAATGTATGAGGAAGCACACGTGATGGAAAACGGACCTGCATGCTTCAGAGGTTCAATTACATGTGATGTTTTATTTTAACTTGACTGTGTCGTTTCAAATTCTCAGTCATTGGCAGTCATTCGATTAGCTAGTAGCCAAAGGTTGAAAGCCTTAAAAGAGGCAGTATTCAAAATACATAGAAGTGAGAACTTACAAAAACTGAAAATATGGGATATAATCAAATTATAATATTATATATACATTAGCATACTAAATACAATATATTCCATTTGTTCGTTTTGTTTACAACATGACATTTTCTACTGTTCACACAAATGGGATGAGTATAAATAGTTTTCATGCAAAGCATAACTTCATTTTAGATTCTTTCTTATTTTTTGGACATGAAACCATAGCTATTATTTTAGTATTTTTATTGTGCAATGCGTTTCTCCTACAAAAAACTAAAAAGTTAGCATTTAGAAATATTTTTCTTATGAAATCAATCAATGATTTCTTGCCATATTGTCCATGACTGCTTACATGATTAGGATATTTTGTCACACAATGTTATTTTTCAAGACTGTGAGCAAGAAATATACTACCAAATTTAAAAGACACTGGAATTACATAAAAATATATTAAATAGATTAATTTAAAGATAGTCTCAACAGTCTTCTTATTTTATATTTTAGGACATTCTAACTAATGAAACAATTAAGTAATTAAATGTTGCATTTGGCCAATGGCTTTTCCAATAATGTTACTTAACACACCTGATTATTACACAAAAAAATGTAGTTTTTTTTGTGTAATAAATTTCAAAGATGTAGGCTAGGTCTATTGTTTCTAATTAATCAAATGCAGCAATATGTTATTGGGATGTCTATATAAATGTCAGTAACATCTAATTAAAATACATGTATTGCTTTAAATATTTAAATGTGCAGAACACTTTGAAGGAAGCAGGCAGCAAGGCAATCAATTTAACTTTTTTTAGCCTATAATTGTACAGTGCAAATAAATGTTAATATTGTATTCAGTCAATTACGATGTTAAAAGCAGCAGTTGAAAAGTGTATTATTATTAATGCATTAACTTTTCTTAAATTATGTAATACGCGTCACGTTATTTTGCCTTTCTCCGGCGTGTGGTTTTACAGTTTTAATCTGTTATAGAAGTGCAGCTGCTTACGCTATTTATTTCCGATCAACATGAAGTTCAGAAGGCCAATGAGCTGCCTCCTGCTATAGGCTTTTCCAGCCCGCGCAACTGTATGTCAACCTCGGCTTCAGATTCTCTCTTCCTCTTTGCAGCATCCAGTGGTCCTCGCGCTATCCGACGATGTGTTGCCAAGCACACACTGCTCTCAAGCGCAAAAAGCGCAGCGGCAGTTTCCGTTGATGGGGCTCGTCATTACGCGGTTGGTGTTTGAACCTTAAAACAAAAAACTACGGATGGAAGTTGTCCTTCCCGAACCGGAGCAGCTTCTGCTGTTCTTGAGAAAACTCAAGGAGGTATTCGACGTCTTCGATTATGATTCGGATGGTTACATTTGCCTGGAGAATTTCATAGTCCTCGGATCAAAGTTTGGTCGAAGAGACGAGGAAAACAGAATACGTTTGTTTACAGCTTTTTTATACCGTGACTATGACGTGTTTTACTTTAGTATTGAACTCAAGTCTTCATTTTTATCAATAGGGTATATTTGGTTGTTAAAACGATCTGGAATTGGAGGAGAATGATACTTTTCAATGAAAGTATCTGTCCACATTTTCACTTTCAGTCACTGATTTCAGTGTGTAGGTAGGCTACAGAAAGCCTGGGCATAATTCAATTGTTATTTTCTGATAATATATTAGTGGACAATAGCTCTCAAATACGTTTTGCTATAATCAAATGCAGGTTTATGAATCATAGATGGAAGTGTTTAAATTAGTAAACAGGGTTTTCTCTGTTAAAACAATCTTTCTGCCATTTGTCATAGCATTACCCTGCTCAACTCAGGTGAGTGATTGTGTCATAATTGACAGAGAAGGCAGAGCTCAGCTGCTTATATGATTTGACAATAGACTAGGAATAATGCAAAGCACACCATAAATATCCTAGATCCAAACTGAACTCTCAAAACGTATCTCTTGGTTGTCAGAATATTAGTGTGCAATGTACTGGCACTCTGTGAAAAATAACAACATTTGATTTTGGGAACAACAAGATTTTTAATAAGTCATCTTTCTCAATGAAAACGTTTTCCAGTAAGAATGAGTCATAGCATCCTAAATTACTCCCTATTCCTTTCAGCACTTTTGAGCCAGGACTCAATGGGCCCTGGCTGGCACCCTATTGCTTTTAGTCCACTACTAGGCTATGTTGATGAACACTGGGTCTAATTTTTCAAACATGCATAACTGTCTCACTAATGTATGGACTACAAAGTGGCCCATTGAGGCCAGGGGTTTAAATCCTGAGGCATACCAACAGTGCCAGTAGGTACCAACAATGCCAGTAGTTACCAAGAGTGCCAGTAGGTAACAACAGAGCCAGTAGGTACCAACAGAGCCAGTAGCTACCAACAGTGCCAGTAGGTACCAACAGTGCCAGTAGGTACCAACA
>JACXGM010003919.1:0-39859 GCA_016801145.1 Umbra pygmaea | reverse complement strand
TACCATAATTTTTGGAATGTTAGAAAGTATAATTTGTCCCATTGGTCCTTCCTATTCCTCCCACTATATTCCCCCCAATTCCCCAAATTAACAATTATCACAATAACCCTCAATCCAGCCCCAATCCAATCCCTCCCACACCCTGTACTATGTAGCATTGTTCCCCACCACCTAGCACATTGTGCCATAGGTAGTGTATAAGCAAATGTACTACCAGTAGTATTCCAATTACTTTTATCACAAATTGTGTAGCGCTTAATACATTTTATCTATAAAGATACCTTATTTTGATTTATTTTGTAGCTATTTTTCCAAAACGATTATACTTCTACTAATACCTGTTCTACCACTTTCAATACTTTCAATTTAGAGACACTTCTGGATAATCAGTTGATATTTTAGCAATTATTATTATTTTAGTTGCTTCTGTTCAGTTTACATTCTGTACAAAGATGTATTTAATATTAATAATATCTATACTTAGCTAAGTGACTCCTTGATTTATAGTTGTTGTTGAGTCCATTCCTGTCTTGTAACATCAGAACGATTCCATTCCGGCTGAATCCATAGACAGTATAAATGAATGTATGAACAAATGCCATTCATTCCTATGGAGAGCAAGTGATCAAGTTCAATTAGAAGCACTTTTTTGGTAGTAGCCGAGCTTACTGCGCAGCATCAAACTGAGCAAGATGACGTAGTTGTGACGTGAGCAACATTTCGTGCCAAGAGAAATCTGAATCAATACTAATCTTGGCTCTTGCAGAGACGGAGAGCATGAGTAGGAAGTATTTCCAATCCATCAAAACGTTGCTGAAATTTGTTCTGATGCTTTTCATGGACTCTCTATGGACTTCTCACTTGACTGTATGCCTCCACGTCCCCCTGATTGCCTGCAACCTTCTCCTGGCTATATGATAATTTCTCTACAGTGCAACAGAAAGTTGTGTGGTTATGACACAGACAGTTAGATATTTTCACAAAAATCGCTGCTACGGGGACATAATGTGAGATACAAGGTAATGGAGCTTTTTATACATTACCATTTTTCTTTAGAAATAAACAATGGACAAATAGTCTTTAAACACTTCAGATGTAAATTTATTAGCTGTCAAAGTTACCCTAAAATCATTGGTAGTCTATGGAATGCTAACGTGAGGTGATAACCAGGTAGAATTCAACTTCCGGGTCCAAGCCTAGCCACTTGGGTGAATCCAGTAAACAATTACATCACATGACGGGTTAAAAAAAATGACCAGAACACATTTTAGATTCTATAATGAAAGTTCTGTTGTCTACTGAATGTGGGTCTACCGTCCGAACATGGACACACTGTAGAGATTTGAAAACAATCCTTTTGTCCTCATTGGTCAACGCTCACTGCTGGGTTTCCCAGGAAACGGGAAGGAGACTTCCCAATGAACATTAAGGAAAACCAGCATAATATGTTGAGCTTGATAGCGCCTCAACTAAACCATAAGCCAGCAACAAATAACTAAATGGGGTTAGCCAACAGTTGCAGCACAAATATATACATGTTCCGTCATACTAGCTAGTTACTGTTTATAAGTTAGTGTTTTTTTGTTAACATTATTAGAACAATCCCTAATGTCTTGTAAAGTCTATTTTAAGTATGTCCTAATACAAGCATACTTGTTTACTATACTTAAAAGTATGCACTTTACCATTGTCAATGCAGTACTTTTTTAGGCATCATGCAGTGAATATCCCAGACTGTCTATACACTATGAAGAGTGGCGGCTGCTGATCTTTCAGCAGGAAAGCTCATTTTCGGCCTATGTACATCATAAAAAATGTCCATTTATTTACACGTAAATTCTGCCCTACATTTCGTTTCAATAAAATTATCTGTGACCCTGTCATACAACTAGGCATCTTTTCCAGTGACCTGACCAGTTTCCTCTCAGTGGCCAGCAGAGCTAGGCTGCTTAAACGGCCTTGGCCCATTGGGTTACGGGTGTATGAAATGTATGATGAAAATTGGCTAGCAATTTCGCCAAGCAAATGCCAAGAAATAGGTTGCAGCAGTTTGTCTTTCGACTACACTTGCAAAATCCGCGATGGGACTGAGCTCGAATAGCTTCGGCAACTTTTTAAAGTAGAAAATCGCTGTCAATCAGAAGGAGATGCAGTCTTTCGACAGACACTCCAATCATCACGCAGAAGCCCGGCCTCCAGGCCAGCCCACCCCTCCACTCACCCCCAGAGACGCTGACCATCAGTGGGCAGGACATAATCGCAGCATTTATCCAATGACCGTCTAGTTTAGAAGCACTGAAAATACTGTTCAAAGCAGCCCCATTTGATGCCAGGCTTCAACAGGGAAATGCAAAAGTTTTGCATCTGTAAAAATATTTTGTAAATGTGTAAAAACGTTTTGCACCTGTATAAATATTTTGTGAATGTCTGCAAATGTTTTGTGCAACACTGGAGTTACAAATCCAAAGTTGCGAGTTGCGAAATTTTTACTGTGTCAAAACAGGGCCAAAACGCAATCCAATCAGCTTGTTGCTTATTGATTAGCCAAACAGAACGCTGCCCACCGAGCAACCATTTCAATCGTTAATGTAGCTAGCATTACACAGGATGTTGTGTATTTATTATATATGTAAGCGATCCAGATTGCAAATGTAAATGTTCTTATCAAAATAATATAAGTTAGTAAATATGTCACACTATTCTCATAAAGTTTAGTGGCATATTTATGAAATGTGTAAAGTCTCCTTTGTTGTTAATCGATTTTTATCACGTTGAATCAAACGCTATTATTCTGAATGCGAAACTATGAAAGGCTAGGAATCCACAAAAGAATCTGGCTCCCTGTGTTACATGTGAATGGTCTATGCTTGTGATAAAGCGCCAGCCTCATACTCCTCCGTGTTGACCAGAATGCAGAGAAGTAACGAGAAGGCGCCTCGCTAGAATCTTTTGCCCACTACCGTAAATAGTGTGACATATTTACTAACTTTTAATATTTTAATACGAACATTTACATACACAATCTAGATCGCTTAGTATATATTAAATACACATGATCCTGTGTAATGCTAGCTACATTAAGGATTGAAATGGTTGATCGGTGGGCAGCGTTCTGACTGGCTAATCAATAAGCAACGAGCTGATTGGATAATGTTTTGGCCCTGTTTTGACACAGTCAAAATTTCGCAACTTGTAACTTGGGATTTGTAACTCCAGTGTTGCACAAAACATTTGCAGACGTTCACAAAATATTTCTACAGATGCAAAACTTTTTTACACATTTACAAAATATTTTTACAGATGCAAAACGTTTGTACACATTCACAAAATATTTCTACAGATGCAAAACTTTTTTACACATTCACAAAATATTTCTACAGATGCAAAACATTTTTACACATTCACAAAATATTTCTGCAGATGCAAAACTTTTGTACACATTCACAAAATATTTCTACAGATGCCAAACTTTTTTACACATGCAAACATCACTTCGCAACCTCAAAATATTATTGGCCCTTATTTGATCCCATACTGAGCTTCCTTTGCAATCTTAAAAAAATTGACTATGAAAGTGATAAAAAATGTATCCTACAATACACATTCGTAACTAGTTTGTCAGTAAGGCCAATCTAGGAATAGTGTGTATTTGTCCAATATACCAAGGCTAAGGGCTGTAACAAGGCACTCCATTTTGCTCTGTGCCTAAAAATAAAGGGCTTAGCTTAGGCTAAGCTTATTCCTCATATGTAAGGCTACAGAAATGTATGACAACCAAGTCATAACAATACCCAGTTGAGCCAGTGTGTGTGCTATCAATAGATGCAGTTCTTGTCAGATGTTGAATGTAACTGAAAAATATAATAAATGTCTTCATGTGGGAATCCTCAGTGTTTTGTAGAATGTCTTGAATAACAAAGTGGAGTAAATGTTTTTAATTCACTTCAAATACCTTTTAAATTAAGTTAAAGTTGTATTTGATATTGTATGATTATTTAATGATGGACAATTGTCATTAATAGGCTTAATCAAGTCATAGGCTTAATTATCATTGAAGTTACCCTCTGGCCCTAGATATTTAGTCAGAGCTCAAAGTTAGTTAATTCATAATTCATATTTAAGTTCTTCCATGACTTTGTCAAACACTTTATTAAGAAACAGGAAGAGCAGTCACATGATCACCCCATTCAAATTGGAAAGCTCTTACAAAAACAAGCATGAATTGTATAACTAATTGTATAACTTTATAAATATACAATCATACTTGTTTCTTCTTTGAAATTAACTCACAAAAAAATAGTCCTACACACCTGTTTGCTTCAGAATGGACTGCTGAGTGTAACTTTGACCACTTACATGAGAACAATAGCAAGTGTGAAGAGCTCATGCGCAAGTCGAAACTTCAAGAGAATTCTAGACATTATGGCCCTTTTCCATTGCTGGAACCGGCTCAACTCTACTTGCTCACCTCTACTCTACTCGCCTTCAAAGCATTTCCAATACATTCATTATTTAATGTAACAGCTCACCTCAACACTACATGGCTCGCCGTTTCTGCATTTCCATTGGGCAAATTTACCTGATACCATGTAGATTTTGATACCTGCTCTGTCGAGATTCCAAGCGAGCGAAGCTGATACCAAAACTGTGACGTGAACACACAGAAAACTGTTGATTGGACGAGAGAGAGTCATCACTCATGTGTCACATTTGCTCGACATGGGACAACCTACATAACTGTGTAAACTCGGTGTACAGCCAAACAACCGGATTCATCCACAAACTTCTGAACAGAATTTTTAAAAAGAACAAACAATGGCAACCCGCAAAATCATGGCGACTCAAAACCAGCACCGGTAGCAGCGTCGACACAATCAACTTCCAGCGCACCGCAGTGTAAATATTAAAAAAATCTTTAGCCTGGGAATCTTGTAGACCATTAAGTACCTGTATGAGGTAATATACTTGTGTGAGAAAGCTTTGGTTGAGAAGTGTATTGTCTCAAGCTCTGTACTGAGCTATTTACAAAATGTATATTATGGATCGATGAATGTGCTTTTGTTCATCAATTGTCACTTTCCATAGGACTTGTCTCTTAATACATCAATTTCACATTTACTAAATATGCATTGTTTCATAAAAAAAGAAGAAACACTTATAATGAGACTTGTGCAGAATAAGATTGCCTTGTCCAACCGTACGAGATATTTTCCATACTTACAGTAGACTGAAAAAAATCATGCCAAAACTAACACTGATTCATAGGCACCTCCAGACTTTATGGAAATAATAGTATATCTACATCACCAATGTTCACCAGTCTTGGAATTATAACCAGTAGTAACTGCTATGTATATATTTAACAGACTATTCTTGTTGTCCATATTGAACAAATACTTTGACTTAGGTCACCAAACATTGTTTTCATCCTCCAATGCCCAGTCAGGAGGAAACGGCAACGGGAGCAGGAGCATCTAGCTGTCCTAAGGGAGATGTAGGAGTCAGCAGGCACTGAACCGGGCTCAGCGTGATCAGCATCTTCGGACGGCCCTTGAAGATGCTGCACACGCAAGGGAGCTGAAAGCAGCCTTGAAGAGCGAGGAGAATACGACAACAGCAGCCTTCAAAGAAGCCTTTCTGGGTACTGTGAGCCAGTATGTACGGGCTTTGAGTCACCACCCTGACAACACCCAAACTCTCCTGGAGTTAACCCCTTGGCCCATATCTAGTCTTTCATATTTGGACTACAGTCTTAATTTTTCTTTTGTGTGTATTACTGTGTTGCACTGATTTTTGCCTAAATAAACCGTTCTACCTTACGACAACCGTATTTGACCACGGTTTACAAATTCAAGGGTTTTTAAATTTGATTTGAATAATGATTACATCCACAAACAAATAAATAAAATCAGTTTTGACAGGAATATGGAAGGGTGGAACAAAATATTTGTCAGTACAGTTCACAATATGTTAAATTATTGTAACAAGAAAGACAAACTGACTGAAGTTTAGACAAAATTACTGAAGTTTATTCAAGTAGGGCATTAGCGCCTCTCGTACATCCCTGCCCTCCTCCTCTACACCTTCACCCTGTGCCAGTGGCACCAGATTATTCTCTGCAGCTACAACTGCATCCCACCCATTGTCAAAGGCCTCCCCATGACTCTCACATAGGTTATGCAGAGCACAGCAAGTCATCACCATTGATTTGATCAGTTCCACATCACAGTAATTTCTCTTCAAGAGCAACGCCACCCTTCCTTCAGTCTACCAAAGGCATTTTCCCCCACTACCCGTGCTATGGCGATTTTTCTGTTGTAAATCTGCTGTTCTGCTGTTAGCCATCCAGTTTCTGAGAATGGTTTTATGAGCCAGTTTTGTAAGGGATAGGATATAGTATACTCATAGGATATAGTAACCAACATTCACCCTATCCATATTCTTGGTGTATGCTGGGAAATGGATGCCACGGCAGGCCAACTCCCACAAGGTGGACAGTCTCAAGACCCGAGCGTCATGCAAGCTTCCAGGCAGTCCAGCAAATACGTTCCAGAAAAGTCCCTTTCCATCTACGACACTTTGAAGGATGATGGAGTGCCAGCCTTTACGGTTGAAGTAGTCCCAGTGGTACTGCTCTGGTGCCATGACAGGTATTGTTTAAGTCATGTATATAAATAAATAAATATATAAATATATAAATATTTAAATATAAAATAAACATACAAAATGTAGTCATGTATATATACTCACCTAAAGGATTATTAGGAACACCATACTAATACTGTGTTTGACCCCCTTTCGCCTTCAGAACTGCCTTAATTCTATGTGGCATTGATTCAACAAGGTGCTGAAAGCATTCTTTAGAAATGTTGGCCCATATTGATAGGATAGTATCTTGCAGTTGATGGAGATTTGTGGGATTCACATCCAGGGCACGAAGCTCCCGTTCCACCACATTCCAAAGATGGTCTATTGGGTTGAGATCTGGTGACTGTGGGGGCCATTTTAGTACAGTGAACTCATTGTCATGTTCAAGAAACCAATTTGAAATGATTCAAGCTTTGTGACATGGTGCATTATCCTGCTGGAAGTAGCCATCAGAGGATGGGTACATGGTGGCCATAAAGGGATGGACATGGTCAGAAACAATGCTCAGGTGGGCCATGGCATTTAAACGATGCCCAATTGGCACTAAGGGGCCTAAAGTGTGCTAAGAAAACATCCCAAACCATTACACCACCACCACCAGCCTGCACAGTGGTAACAAGGCATGATGGATCCATGTTCTCATTCTTTTTACGCCAAATTCTGACTCTACCATCTGAATTTCTCAACAGAAATCGAGACTCATCAGACCAGGCAACATTTTTCCAGTCTTCAACAGTCCAATTTTGGTGTGCTCTTGCAAATTGTAGCCTCTTTTTCCTATTTGTAGTGGAGATGAGTGGTACCCGGTGGGGTCTTCTGCTGTTGTAGCCCACCCGCCTCAAGGTTGTGCGTGTTGTGGCTCCACAAATGCTTTGCTGCAGACCTCGGTTGTAATGAGTAGTTACAAGTGCCCTTCTATCAGCTTGAAGCAGTCAGCCCATTCTCCTCTGACCTCTAGCATCAACAAGGCATTTTTGCCCACAGGACTGCCGCATACTGGATGTTTTTCCCTTTTCACACCATTCTTTGTAAACCCTAGAAATTGTTGTGCGTGAAAATCCCAGTAACTGAGCAGATTGTGAAATATTCAGACCGGCCCGTCTGGCACCAACAACCATGCCATGCTTAAAATTACTTAAAACACCTTTCTTTTCCATTCTGACATTCAGTTTGGAGTTTACGAGATTGTCTTGACCTGGACCACACCCCTACATCCATTGAAGCAACTGCCATGTGATTGGTTGAGTAGATAATTGCATTAATGAGAAATTGACCGGGTGTTCCTAATAATCCTTTAGGTGAGTGTATATATATATATATATATATATATATATATATATATATATATATATATATATATATATATATATATATATATATATATATATATATATATATATATATTTATATATATATATATATATATATATATATATATAGTCATGTATCAAAAAAGTGAGTAATTGGTTTTACATTTCTTCTTGCAATATTTCTGTGAAAGATGATTTTTCTCTAAAATGGAAAAGCAATTGTGGAATTTTCTCATTATGGGAAAACATGAGAACCTCATCTAACATCATTAGTAGATAGTAGTGCAGTCAATGATGCATCAGTACAACACACATAGAAATGGAATGGATAGAAAGGACATTCCAATTTAAATCAATGTAGCAGAATGGTCAGAGTGGCAGCCATATTTATGTGTACCATTCCATTGCAAAGCTCTAGCGGCCTACTTCCGCATTAAACCAATTTTTGCTTGTTGTCAGCGTGAAACTAACAAAAATCGCCATTTCGTTGAGTACTAATCGAATGACCACGCCAAACAGTTCAATGTCCTATCAATTCTATTTCTATGACAACACAAGCTCACAATAGCATTTGTGACCAACAGTAAACTGCAAGGTTTAACAAAATAAAGTGGTGTGTGTTTACCTGTTTTCTGAAATGCAATTTGATGCATATAGGATCTATGACACAAATTCCTGAACACTTTACGACTGAGAATTAACAACTTCATTTTTGTTTACCAGGGGGCCTTAAGGCTAAAACGTGATCCTGTTCCACCTAGGTTTACGTTCTCCTTTATTCTCCTTCAGTTTCCAGATGTTTCATCTCCGGCATGCTAATGGAACCCTCAGGGAGGCTACAGTCTAGAGGCCAATAACAAGCAAAGGATCTGCTATGATGATACATTTTTGCCTCATACATACAAATGTCCCTGTTATCCTGGCTTCATTTCCAAACTAGCCCTCATTTATTCCCTTCTCCTCCCCTCTGTAAACAAAAAAATAATAAATATAGCACTATAGGTACTAAATGTATGCAATTAATTATGTATGTATATAATAATAAAAAGCTGCATAAGTGAATGAATAAACTTTTTCTCCAAGCTTTGGGGTACATTAACAGGGAGAGGAACTCTACATCAAAACTCAGTGTTTTCTCACAATTGTAAGTGTTACAATAAGCTGTTTGTATACATCCGCTCAGACTGCAGTCAGTGAAGAGTCAAATCTATTATTATAGTTCCGGGAGCAGCAAGCTGGCTGTCAGAGTTTATCAGCAACCGGCTTCATATGTAATCGGAACTAAGATAAAAGGTTTTAAGCAAAAAAACTTGTCGCTGGACAAAATGGCAGTATGTCACTATAATTACAAACACTTACTGTAGCCCAGGGTTACGATGGCGATGGTGCTTATTGATTTGGAGACCCCTCGAAAAAAGAAATTGCTATCTTAAGAAGCCGTGATAAGGTAATTGTAATTGGGTGCTGATGGAAAGGCCAATTACATCCAATTAAGATGTGGAGCGCCTTTCTCCGGCGTCACCTCAAATCTATCTCCCACCACGCAGTTGTAACTGCATAAGAAGAACTCTTCAATGTTTTCCAAAGGTGAGAGTGATAGTTTGACATCCTTTCCTGCTGTTAAATTCTAGTCTTGCACTATGTAATTATTTGGTAATGATTAGCCTACGTGAGACTGAAAAATTGGCCACTTTTCAATACAGTGGAACTGGTAAAATCCTATAAGACAAACCACCAAACCTTTGGCATAGTGGCTTGATGAGGTAATTTAGCCAAAATGTAGATGAGTGTCCCATTCCTTAATTGACCTAAGGGAATGTTGATTAAGGACAGACTTAATTTGTCACTTTTAGTGTCACTATGGTGAGGACAGCCATGAGGCAAGATGAGGGGACAGTCATTTAGACAAAGAGCTACTCAACACAAACTGCTCTTCAAATGCCTTGTAAAAGTCACATTCACATGATTGGTCCCAATTTGTTTGAATAGTCTCAAACAAGATTTATAAATGGTAACAGTATCAACAATATATCTGCATAAGGGTACCTGGTGAATGTTTAGGATTGTATTGGATTAATTTGTTTAGTGTCAGAGTTAGTTATATAGTGCTTTACCATTTCAGAGTTTAGTGTAGCGATCTAAAATGAACTCTGAACAAAACATCCCCCTCCTGGCTCAGCTGCTGCCTGTGCCCTTCCTCTCTGTCTTCCACTACCAATCGGCCTATTTGATTTCTACAGTTCTTTCAATATATATATATATATATATATATATATATATATATATTTATTTATTTATTTATTGCTTTCACTGTGTAGTCTGTAGATCATCCTCAGATAGACTTAAAAAAATATATATATTTGTGCTTCATTTACCATTTGTTAACAAAATTTATTTTTCCAATTAAACCCTATTATTCAGCAGGACAGTAATATATTAGGATTTGCGTCTATAGTACTATCCAAGAACACGGTAGACATTTTTTGTGAAAGCACAAAACCAGCCCACTGTGGCCTCTTTACCTTGAAAAAACAAAAAACACACAACAAAAAAGGAAAACAATTACATTTGAATCAATTAGATTTCACCATCACACACATATTGTCATGGGCGTAACAGTAAAGAAACACAAACCCAAAGTCTCCCCGCAGGCTGTACACACACACACACACACACACACACACACACACACACACACACACACACACACACACACACACACACACAAAGGCAATGTGTGCACATCTAATTGCCCCACTTTTCCAGTGTAGTTCTATGCAGAGTGGATAATAAAATCAGGTGGGAAAGAAGGCAGGCTGGTTGTTTTCCTTCACTGCCTTTCTTTCCATCCTCCCCCCTCTGCTCAATCCAAGCGACTAATTACAAGAAAACACTGTCAGACTCTGTTTCTGCCACCCAGATGAAAATCATCATCATTTCTGTCCTTTTGTTACTCTGCCTCGTCAGAGCACCGCCACCTCCAGGTCAGTACAAACTGGACCAAACGTGTCTCACCATTACAGGAAACCCCTAGTTTCATGTTCACTGGCCTCCCTGTGGAAACCTCTTTGTCATTCTGCCCACATGTTGTTTTTACGTAAACACACACACAAACAGAATCGCAGTCACGTGTGGTTTTTCATGTTGTTTTTACGTACACACACACACACACAAACAAAAACGCATTCAAATATCTCTATCTCACCCTCTGCTGAATCGTCTACCAAAGTGATTGGCATGATAAAGTTTGTTTGAGGACAAACATGCCATATTTTGATTTATGACGGGGTAATTTTTGCCAGTTACTTTTTGTGTTGGTATATTGCTATATTGAGTTGGGGGGAGGTCTGTGCAAAACATTGATTATGTATACAGGGCCACAAGTATAGAAGACTGGGTTCAACCAATGAATAAATAGTTTGCTCATATATTCAGAGCAGCAATAGGAAAAACCCATTGTCCTATGGACGTTCGGAGTGTCTGCAGTATACAATACCTTCTAGTAGGCTTGTGGTTATGTGGATATGTTAAGATCCCAGAGTCCCAGTTCAACTTCAATGTGGGTCAGTTGCTACTTAAAATAAATCCTAACAATAATAAATATAAGCCTTATCCCAAACAGTCGAAATTAATATCAAAACATAACCATTAAATTGTTTTTGTTTTAAACCTATGATTAATTCTAACCTTAACCCATTTTGGTTTTGTTGAGTTACGCAACCACATGGTGTAATTAAAATGTCAAACCATTGCAAAATGCCAGATATGCAATAACATCTCTCTTGTCTGAAGGACATCACTGCTTGGATGTATGCCCACTACCTCAAAATCAACTCAAACAAGATGGAACTACTCTTCCTCTTGGGGTAGGCTTGTTAAGCACAGTTGGCCTTGATTGCACATAACCGTTACGTTCTTCACAAACATCAAGGGAGTTATCCGCTACTGCACTCTCATGCTCTACATCGTAGAGTACAACCTGCCCTTACAGCCCCTCTGTATTATTTTGACTTAGTCTGTAGCATCTGAACGTCTTCATCTGTCACCGTTCATTTCTGAAGGGCAAGTATGTTATTTCATAAAGGAGCTGACCAATAACACAACTAAGGATGCAATCCAACGTGGATTCACTTGTGCCTGTTTGTTATCAGTGTTCTCAGATTGCCACATATTGCCTCACTGTGATGCTGATGTGGGTGAAATTAGTTAACCCTGATGTGAATATAACAAAAACAGTGACGTAATAAAAACTGTACAAAACACTGGCGTAATAAATCAAATAATATTGGGGGTGCATCAAGGGTCTAGATCGAGATGCAGTTGAGCAGCCTAAAGTATATTTTCATTTGCATACTAGGTCAAAGTTCTAATGTGGGGGGGTTGTGACCTAGTTTTGAGCAGTACTCGCAAGTGTAATATTATATAGATATTATTTAATGATTCATAATGCATTGCAATTTTCAATAGGTTGCGTTCATATTTGTTGTCTATGTTCCTGTAGCGTTCATTGTGTTAAATCTGAGGGTCTGTTGTCTGGACTTCTAGATATCTCTATGGGGGTACTCACAGGGTTTGATTCTCGAGCCGACTCTATTTTTCTTTATCAATGTTGTCGTTCTTGCTGCTGGCGGCTATCTGATCAACCTCCAAGCAGACAACACCATTCAACACATTTCCATGGCTAAACGGGGGTAACTATGTAATGGGAATTTCGCCGCCTTACATAGACAGACATACGGTATGGCCATTTAAATTTGAGCTTTTGTGCGTATTGAATCGCAATTCTACCAGAACATTTCCAAGAATAGACCAATCTGTTACAATTCAAAGAACTTGGGGAACCTTTAGTTCGGGGATGACATTCTAGGTTAGTGAGGTTAAGGTTAGGGTAATGTGAGGTCATGGTTAGGTAAGGTTAAAGTAAACTCTGTTTTTTTAAGTTTCGTAACCATACAAGGCTTCACGTTTCCATGACACGTGTACATCTTTTTTTTTAAGTTTCGCTATTAGAACAGCCTGCACCATTCTGTATACATCTGGCTCTACACTTGTAACAAACCTCCAAATGAGCTGAGGCCATTCAACATTCCTTCCGTGGCCTAGAACTGCTCCCACACTATAATAAAACTAAATGTAGGCTCTACAAGGTATGACTGCCTACACCTACCAGCACTCTGGACGGGTCTGAACTACAGTTTGCGGAAACCTACTAATAACTAGTGTCTGGTTAGACTGTTCACTCTCCTTCTGGGCCACATTAACCATCTCCAGTCCAAGATCAAATCAAGGATTGACTTCCTGATCAACAACAAGGCCTCCTTCACTCTGCCAAACCTGCCCTGTTGAATATGACCATCCTTCAAATACTAGACTTCAGCTGACCTTTTCTGGATGGTCTGGACAACAACAGCTATCTATGACCTAAGCTTATATTATACCAAGAAACAGAGGCGTAGGAGTGTAAGGCAAAGGGGCACTAAGTATACAGGGTCCTAACATGTGGAGGGGCACTCAAATACGGGAATATAGAGAGGAGGGGCCCTCAGAGACAGCCTATGTACATGGGCCCAGAATTCCATGCTACACCCCTGCTGTGAAATATGGTTTCACAATCTACTACATTAGAGCAGCGATTGCATCTGTGTGTGCGTGTAAGTGAGATCTCTTATAATTCATAAACTGTTTTTAAGCCAAAATAATATTTAGATGGACTGTGTTTTGCTGTATTTTTTATTGGTGAGCTATCAACTAATCATGGCAGTGACTTTGATCTCACTCTTCCCAGATTGGACTGGGACATAAGCCTGATTGTCATTTTTGCTATGCTTTCATCTGCCAGGCGGAGGCTAACTGGACTGATATGGAGGACTGCAGTGGCCAGCTCCGGTGTAAATATAAGATTAATGTAATGACTAAATGCTAATCCAGAGCTGTCAGAACAAGTTGGCCCACAACATACTGGCAGACAATTCTACGATTCAAACTGGTGTAAAAAATCAGCACTGAGAGAAAACAAAGAAAGAGTATTCAGAGTTTTGTGTTAAGCTAAACAGACAAGCCATGATAAGCGAAGAGCGAAGTAGATCACGAATCAAAGTTGGTGAATCAAACCAAAAGACCTGATTCAGCTCAGCTTCACTAATTACCACAGATAGATCATGACAAGAGTCAATTAGGTATTGCCTCTTAGGTCCTCTTCTGTCCATACTCTGGGAGTGGGAATTGTGTTCATTCATCTGCAAATACCACTTTTGTGAACACACACATTTTAGAATTATTTTGTTTCCTGAAACCAACAGGATGTAAAGCCAGAGGTGTTTCTGAATATGTAAAGTCATTAGGGGAGCTTAATGACTGTTAACCTCTGGAGCATGTTAAACTATATATCCAGAGTTATCATTTATCAAGCATGCATAGATATCTTACTTCATTGTGGTGTAAGTGGATATTGTAGGATTTGCATGTGCATCTTATAATTTGTTTTTATCAGCTATATTAACAATGTGATCGGAACACATAAATGGCTGGTTTACAGAGTGTAGCTCTCTAGTGCCCCATCTGGCTGTAATAGTTAATTACGTGGTCTAGTAAGTTTTCGTGTTTGACACGGTGAGAAATGCTCAAAATTTAACAGTGAAGCTCTGTACATACACGATTGATGCACATTTGAACGAGAACTGCCACCATCTGTATGACAGTTACATTTCTTGGTGATTAAAAATCTCTCTAAACAACTGAATCCTAACTCTTTTTTTTTACATAAAGGGTAAACTTAATTACATTTCTTTAGAGGGGCCTTCAAAATGTTTCAATCTTATGAGGTAAGGAACACTTTGTGTACAAAAGATAAGCCAGCATGTCATACTTGGAGTGAGTGCACTAGGCTCCAGTCAGCGTTTGAGGTGCACAGCTGATCAACATTTAATCCAATGTAATAACTGCAGAGAAACATGTTCTTGTAATTTAAAAAACACCCATTCTGTCAGAAACTGTTAAGGAAGGTCAATTGACTTTTAAGCCTTCTTGGCTATTCAGTGTGCGATTAATAAATGACAGCCTACTGTTTGATGCATATCAGGAAATAAATGTAAAATGTCCTAGAAATGGCTTGAAATACGTTTAAGGCCTATATTGTAAATGTTAAATAAACAAATTGGACTAATTGCTGATAAAGTGTGTGATCTACTTGTCAACAGAAAAAGTGTTCTCACTAAACCAGTGATTTAATGTACTACTCTTGCCTTTAATTCTGGTAGCTCTGGTGCCTATTTCCATACAAAAATATCACATTGTACTATAATTGATTAACTTCTAAATTGTATATACGTATATATATTCTAAGTTGCATATACATGTCTGTGATTTGATGGATATTTGTACTGTACTTGTAATGTACATTTCAAAATGGAGAAATAATACAGAAACTGGGTCATGCTTGATTTAGAGTTTTTTTGTGTGCATACGTATATCTTGATTAATTAGGTCAAAATACATGCTACTATGTAAAAAATAAACACAGCTGTTCTGCATATTACCTTGGAAATAATGGATGATGCAACAGGATGGCCTTCATTTAAGTGTTTATAGTGCACATTCTACATTGGCAAACAAAAACAAAAACATAAGCAGATATTTATCGAAAACAAAACACACAGCATTTCTATGATTACTTTTATATCATGAAGTGTCCACCCAACTATACTGTATACAGTCAGGAATAATGTCCAATCTAGAAATCACATCTTGCCTGTTATACCACAACAACTATACCACAGTATTGTTGATCAATTCTTCCTGATAGGCTATAAGCGAGTTTTAGAATGGACATTAATTCCCAATATACACGCAGTTGGGTTGTGAATACAGAAGTCCTGTGTGAATTGTAATGTTAGTACAGTATAGAACACATTACCACGTAATAATCAGTATTTCTTGTTTGCAATACTGAATAGCTTATATGTGATTTTAAGGTAAATACCTGTGGAAGCTGATCAATGCATGGTATCATTACAGGATAAATTCATTATTCTGTCTCCATTATTCTGTCTTGCAAATGATTAAAAGTCAACAGTGTATGCGGTCGAACATTATGAGTAGAATCTTTCAGATCTCCCCAGTACTGCATTATACTAATACTATATAGCATCAGTTAAGTGCATCATTTTTAATTGGACCAGGGGAAAAACAAAACAAAGCAGAACACATTAATTAAAGTGCTATTGGCTTGATATGGGTGGGAGGACATTTTTACTTCACATTGACAATCAAAACAACACAGGTCAAAGTTGCATGGCATTCCTGTTTAGTGTCCATTAGTTTTGTTTTATCTTTTGTGTAAATGGTTCAATTGCAGTCATTTTTTCAACCTAAGCCAGAGCTATTCAATCATATTCTGTTGAGGCCAAGGTTTTTACAGAGTACCTTTTAGCTTAACCTTGCAATGCCAAGGTAGTACTGTAGGTTTCAATAGAAGTTCCGGGACTAAAATAGTTGGTGATATTGCAATGCTTTTGCCAGGTTATCATTTTAAAATGTATGATAATTGAATCTCAAATGGCTTAACTGTTTAAATAACGAACCTAGTGAAACAAATAAAGAGTTGATGCCATGTTATGTCATGCTTATGTCACACCACAAATATGCCTCAGCCAGCCTTTCAAACACACTCAGGATGCTGCAACATCCCTAACGCATGGGTCTTCAACCAGGGGTCGGGGGCCCCCCGTTGGTCCGCAGAGCCACTCCGGAAATCCAAATCGTTATAAAAATACGTACATTACAATCAAACAAAAAACAATTGCGTATTTTGGGTGGGTGTCCCTGAAGAAAAAAACGCTGAAGACCTGTGCCTTAGTGGAGTGATCGTCCGCTCTGCCAGGCAACCCTCACCAGTGCTGTCGTACGCCATGAGACTCCCATTTTAAACGACTGAGGAAGTAAATGCTGAAACAACACCCTGTCCTGAGCTGGTGTGCGAAAGCAGAGAAACAGCTGGTTTCGGCCCATAAGTCACAAGGCACGTACATGTACAGAGCACAAGGGATGTAACTTAAAAAGAGTGATTGCATTTTGTATTAAGGCTTTGAACGTGTGAAGACTTATTGCATATATAATAGACATTATGAGTGGTGGATGTTAGTGGTTGACAAGATGTAGTGGATGGGGTCTTTTGATTAACAACCCAATCACTCAAGAGCCTGACTTCTATTCTCTAAATGATGGAGTTTTAAGAGCGGGGTGATATAAAAGGCTCTAGCACAAATCAATCTAGTCTGATGGGCAACGAATCCTGCAATACACAGATTATTTGGTGATTATATGGTGAGATTAAGTATAAATCCAAAGGCAATCAGATTTTCAATATCTCATTCAAATTGAACGGGTGAATATGCAGCTCTACCGCACATGAGACTTTCATAAAATGGATATGAAAGATGTGTTTAAAGCGAGATTTGATGTGTTCATTAATTATCGTCCGAAAAGGTTTGATATCCAAGTGGTTTAAATCCGTATCACATCATGCAGTACATTTTTCGGTGGGGTTTCCATTGTGTTACAGCAGATGGATCACTTGTGAGTTTACACTCGAACCTGAACTGAGTCTCTTTTATCGTTTTATCTTGCTGTCAAGTGCACAAGGTGACAGCTGGCTTGTCCCAGTAGTCTCGTCATCTCTGTCTGTCTCTCTCTCTACCATGTATGGTAGTCTAGCACAATGAAATTATAGTCACTGTCCACGTTATGAGGATTATAATGACCTAGACTATCTGGCAGAGGGTCTTAGGCTAGTGTTCCAAGAAACATTCTGTGTAATTAAATAGGGGCCAATGACGATTTGATTGGTTAAATGAAAATGAATTGTGTTATATGCTAGTTGTCCATATTGGGAATATAATTAGAATCCTCTTGAGTTGGTTGAGGCTGTAAGCATGTAGCAATTATAGGAGTTTGCATTCTTGCAAAGTGTATACTTGCAGTGCAAATATTCTTCACTTTGCCAGTGCAATAGGACAGCTGTAGTTTGGGATAAAAATAAATTCAAATCAGCATTTCACCAAAGACTGGAACACTTAAAAGTGACACCGATCTTCAGGGCTATACAGTAGCTAAACAATCAAATGTGGACATGATCCACAGGGCCCAGACGAAGCTTCCTGGTGGTTCCTACTGCCGACCCTGTCCTCCTTGGTGGATTGGACTTTACTGATGTATGATCATCAAGGACTATTCAGTTAGACAACCAAGAAACCTAGGTGCATTCTGGATTTATAAATAGTGCAGTCATTAGCGAGATCTATCAAACCAGAAATGTAGCTGATTGCCTAATCAGAAACCATAGCAACAAATGCTCTGTCTAATAATCCGATGACAGGCTGATAATCTATTCACGTCATTAGGGTGATGATGCTAAATTATTCCTGCACGTCCTCTATCACTCTCCACATCTTATCTTGTCTTTGGAGTCGAAGGCATTGAAGCAAGATGGGGGAAAGGGGTTATGGGAAAAGAAGTTTTGACGATGGCACCTTAGAGCTCTTCCCTCTAAGTACGTACACACAAATGTGTTCAGACACAAAAACACACGTGAACAAGGACATGACATTAGCAGTGTTTACTGGCACGGCTGTTTTCTCCAGGGGGTTATTTTATCTCTTAATGCAGGGCTCTAAGAGGATCTCCTCCACTACTCTGATATCTGGAGTATTTATATTCCTTCTTGCCCAATCCATCTTTTATCATGTCCATGTGTGTGTGTTTTAATGTGCCTGTGTGTATGTGCATGTAAAATATATGCGTTTGTGCCTTAAGTGTACTCAAAGATATGATGTAAATAACACAACACACGTCATCCCTGGCTCGGCGCGGATGTGCTAAATACAATATGAATTTTTAACACATTTGTTCCATATCTCTTTTCATTATTGCACCTGTAGTTAATTGGTGGTACAATATCTTCCATTCAAAATGTGGTACAAAGCTGTAACGTGTTATTCAAATCAACATGTTAGGAGGAAGTTCATCACGTGCATGCCCAAGTTTGGGGCAAAGGTTTCTTTTAACACATTTAATGAGTTACGTATGTGCGTGCGTGCGCACCAATCAATAATCAGATCCAAATCTTGATGAATTAATTCCTGAGCCGTGGGGCTACATGATCTGGAAAACACCAATAGCAGTCTCTAGCCAGGATGCAAATCTCCTCATTCATTTAATCTGATGTTCACATGGAAATCATTTAAACCCTCTGACTGATGCACATCTGTACTGAGCCGACAATGACAACAGGGTCTGCCGACCTTCCAGAGCCATCTGAGATTATCCTAATGGCACTGATCCAGCGCCGACCTCCACCTAACTACGTCACCAGCTACAGAGTCACTGGTGTTTAATAACAGAAAATAATATTTCAATATGAAGTTATGATGCTTCTCATCTGGGGCAGGATGTAAGCAGGCCACCTTGGTCTCCTTCATGGCTGGAGTGCTGCGTCCTCGCTACGAGACCCGACGAGACAGGCTTTTCGCAATCCTAATTAACGGAGCCCCGTGGAGCCACGGTTACTGTGGACACGATGCCAGATCAGGTCAGCCAACAGGGCTATGAGATAAACATGAAGAGACTGCTCCTAGGTCTGTGTGTTTGCACAGTGATCTCCCAGAAATCAAATACACCAACTGTCAATCCACTTAAATCGACTGATATCTCAGAGAGGAAAATACCAGTGATACAAACAGGTGGACTTTCATTTTAGAACCTCTGAGAATTGCAGATGAATCAATACAAACTACTGTGTCTTAAAAAAAAATAGTTTTATGTGTGATTGTAGGGTAGAATGTGTTAGTGTAGTACTGTGTATTTTATCAGGGCAACAAATTCTGAATATGATCTGTTTATCATATGCTGTATAGTCTGTCCTGTGTAGATCAGATGGTAAGATTATTGCATATTACGGGATCGATTCCCACAGGGAAATATGTACACACTCTCCCATATGTTCCACTGGATAAGAATGCTGCTCAATGTATACTGTATAGGCCACCCATGATTAATATGTTTATCATATACTATATCTAGGCAACACACCATTATTATGATGTATACGCTAGTTTTTTTGTAAGCAACACATTATTATTCTAAATGGGATCTGTTGATCATTTGTAGGCAACACATTAATGTTTTGAATGTGTTCCATTTATCATAACTATGTATGTATAAAAGTTGCCAGAAGCTTATTATTCAAAGTTAGTATGGTAGATTATCTGATACCGAAAAAGGTTTACGTTAAGTAACACGTCAATTCTGGCAAACACATTGTGAGCACTACAATCAGTTTGGAATCCACATAAACCTCAGTGGGATTGATAAAGTTGCACTCCTCTCTCGGCTGACAGCCAACTTTGTAACTTTATTGGCAGGACAGGCTCTGCTTAGACATGAGTTTCCACCGATCCTCTGGTGGTAAATAAAAAAGCCATCCTATCCTGCAATATTGTTCCTGCATCTTTGGACCTACAACATTTACCAACATTTTCATCATTTGCCAACAAACTTTTTGGAAATCAATGTTGGGTTTTCTGGTCGGATAAATAGTGCTATTAATCTCTTCTGCCTGACTGGATTGTAATTACCCTTTCTTAACCTTCAGTTTACCTCAGACCCATGTTACGTAATTCCTAATAGATAAATACTTTCCATCTTAAATGACCATGTGGAAACATTAATTAACAAAAACTCTGGTGGGATTAACACGACAACCCACCAAGGAAGGGTCCCTAAAGCGCCTTGCCTGGTCCTGTTGCACGCTCAACTCTCGGCCATCCACAAACACATTCATTGTACTCACACATCACTCGTTTCACCTTGTACAATGACCACCGTTCGCCTAAGGGAATGTGTTTCCCTTCTCTCGCTTCCTCAGGTCTCTACTCTCGCTTCTGGCCTGTTTACAGACGCCATGCTTTGATATACAAACTCCCTCCAGGCACAGAAAAGCAACACGAGAGATTACCCCCCCTCCTCTCAGCCTCCTCTAAACGAGACCCACAAGAGCCTTTTTAAAGTTGAAGTCTCAATTCAGACGTCTTGCGGATTTAGCTAAGACTGGATGGGCTAAATATCTAGTTGAACGATGGTCTCAGCTAAGACACTTGGACCCTTCCAGTGGAACTCAAATTTCCATGATAATGGTTAGATGATTATGAACCTCTTCCACTGTACTCCATGGAGACAAGACTCATCTCTAGTGATCTACAAACTCATCTCTCTCGTGGATCTCGAGAGATCAGGATTATAGGCCTGTTTAGGCACAAGGGGGAATACGCTGCTACCCAGATTGCACCGAGAGACTCAGATGAACACCATGCATTGGTTCTGTTCTCTGCGACAGTGACATTTCCTGCCAGGGATAGACTCTGAGAGACAGTGAGAATGACTAGGATGGAGAGAGACAGACAGCTGAGAAAGGGCACAAAGAGAATTAAAGCTGAGATCTGTGAATGAGAGTTAATGGGAGACCGATCTGTCAATAGCAGATAAAATACAACCGGTAGGACCTCATTTATCGCTTTCTATCAGCCAGCCTGAGGTCGAATGGCACTGAAGTCTTGCTAATAGGAAAATGGACTAACCAAAGACCTCAAAACCCAAACAAAATGACACATTTAAATTAGATATAGGACTCTAAGAGAGATTGAATCCCTGTTCTCTAGATATGTGAAAAGCTCTACAAAGGTAGCAGAAGTGGATCAGCAAGACTCAAAATCATTAATCAGCATTGACATCTAAAAGTACTAATTCAGGCTTGAAAGGAAAAATAAAGCTTGAGGAAATGTTGCTATATTTAAATTAGGTAGAAGCCATCCGATATTGCTCATCTTTTTAATTGGCTGGGTCGCTGAAGGAAAGTGTTTGAACTGAGCATTTTGTCTTTAGAGGATTTAAATTTCATTTTTGTCAGGGTTTAGTTTTTGTTTTCGGCAGAAGTGGTGAGAAATGTATGTCTCTCACTAGGTATGTACCCTGACTCGGTGTTTCACCTCCTAACACAACGCACTCTCATGGCAAGACGTGGACGACCATATGTAATGGAAATTTTGCCGCATTGCATAAACAGATTTTTTTTTACGTTTTGTAAACGTACAATGCATACATTTTCCCGCCTCTGGAAACATCACATGTGGGTGTATGTTTTATGTTTGCTATTTCGTACAATTCTGTATGTATCGCCATGGGAACAGCCTGCCTAACACTATCGCACAGTAATCAAGATTCACTCTAGAGTTATAATTCTAGCCAGTAGTTCTTAAAAGTGGTGTTCATTAGCCAAAACGGGTCACCTACATCATACAATGTATGCAATAACACACATAACTGTGTGGTTACACTTGAAAAATGACACTTATTGTTAGCTAGCTATCTTTAACAGAAAAATGGGGTGTCAGATGGCTCAGTATTTAGGGAGTCAGATGTTTTTTTTGTCAGTATGTTGCTTGTTCAATTCCCAAGTGCACAAAATGTCATTGTGTCCATGAGCAAGGCACTTTATACTAAGAAGACCCTGTAATTATTTTAAGTCGCTCTGGGTGAGAGTCTCTGCCAAATGATTGAAAGGTAAATGTAAAATGTATGTTATGTAATGTTAACAATAATAGCTAACTTTGCTAACTATCGTAGTTGTTAACAAGTTGCTATATATAATTTTTTATAAAAACAAATATAAACAACAATAAACCTGACAATAACAATATCAATCGACATAAACTGTATGTTGGCAATGGCAGTTCCCTGTGTGACCAAAATAGTCACAATGAATAACAGTAGGCGCATGTTTTGATGAACCTCTGGTATACATACTTAATAGAACACAGGTGTTGATTTTGGATACAAACACTGTCTGTTTACGTTCTTTTGCTCATTTCTATGCACCTGAAATCTGTAAATAAGTGTAAATAATGTATTGTGGGATTACAGGCTAACAATCACCTCATGTTATGAATCCAATTCATATGAATTTGGTAAATACAGCTTGTATTGTTGATGAGAATTAATATGCTGGTTTCTGCTTCTGTCAAACTCTTTAGTGGATCAGAAAACCAAGAGGAACCCATCTGTTTTCAACTGCTAATGGTGGGCTATTACAGACTAAAGGTACAGTAGGATATTCATGTGTGAAGTGACAGCAAACATGCATGGCAGTGGCCTTACCATGTAACCAGGCTTTGTAGTGACAGCTCTGAAGCGCAGAGCATGTTAACCGCTTTAGAGGTTGAACAGTAGTCTTTCATTTTAATTAGTTGTATACATGTACATTCCAGTAGCAATCCCACAGCACTTAGGGCGACTTTGCAACTTTAAATGCAATTTACCACACACTAAAACTTAAATGGCTGACTTCAAAAACAGATTAAACTTTGGAATGATTCCTAATAGTCCATTAGAAGACAGCACTAGCTCTTGAAGTATGGTGACTGTCCCAACATGGCTTGATGTCCATCAAAGAGACGGGCTGTCCAATCAGCAGACGGGAACCCCTGGCCCAATTGATCGGCAGAATGAGGGAAGTGAGTGTTGACAGATGGACCTCGCTAGCCCAGTGACAAAGTGCGGCCAGAAGTGTAAATCCTGTCTGGGTGCGTTGGAGACACTGACGAGGGGTTGCTGTTTGTCATGGCCTGCCATTACGGAGTGTCTCAGTCCCTAGCTCGCTCTGCCAAGATCAGTAGCAACTGCTGAACCAAAGCATCAATAGTCGTCTTCTCACTGCCTCACCTCTGCCAGGGACGGAATGAGAAACTGTTTGTGTGTGAGAAGAGACCAATAGAGAGAAAGGGAGGAGCCGAGCGCCAGAAAAGAGGGCTACAATATGTGTTGAAAATGTTCTGTTACAGTATGTATTATGTGTGCATTGTCCATGCAGTTCATAATTGGTCTGGCTGTCTCTGAAAAGGCTATCTACAGGATGTAGAATGTTCATTCTATGTTAGAGAAAAAAGTTCCTCTAAGCAACGACCACATGGAAAGAAATAGAAGATTTTCACCACGATGTGGGTTTTGGAGGTGGTTTTATGCGTTGGTATTTGACATGGGTTTTTCAGCTAAAGGGTCATATGAATAGTTGTTAAGATTATATTTTTTTATATTTGTTTCCAGACGAATATAGCGGAGGAAACATAGAAAAACAAATTCACACATAGAAACTCACCTCTAGAGTTTACGCAGCATAAGCAAAACGGAGACAGTTCTAAGACGGAGGGGTGAAATATTCTCTAGTTTTCATGTCTTTCAAATGTTCAGATCTTAAAAATTGGTGACAGAGAGTTTCTGTATAAAACAATATTTATATATATAAACATTTCTTTGGTTTTATAACAAAAATAATTCATCCTAGAGACAGTGTGCCTTTAGCTCTGGGGCTTTGCTACAGTATATACAGACAGTGAGTCTATAGTTCTGTGGCTTTGCTACAGTATTGTAGCAAAGCCACAATTTTAACGAGCAAGATCCCTATTTTAACGATCTAAGTGCATGGAGTGAAGCGCATGGCGCCAGTGAACTTTGGGCATGTCCAAACCCACTTTTGCTAGTTTGACAGTGGATAAAAACTTCAATGTGCCGGGAGCATGGTCTAAAAGGGTTGTACTAAGTGTCTTCATTAATTCATAGGTGTGTTTTGGGCGTAACATGCAATAAACCAATCAGAGATTCATCTTCCATTCCCTTTAAGAGCCAGACGCATTTGTAACTTTTGCGCATTGCTATTATGATGGCGGATTTGCACCGTAATATTTTTATTTGTAACCTTTTGCATGTTTGTGTGCTGCTGCACTTCCCTGTGTGTGTGCAACAAGCCTATGTGCATTTGAATAATTTGCTGTTAAAATAACAATTACATACTGCACCATTTACTTTAGACCAGGTTTTTGTTGGTCAATGGAGCTCTCACTTGCTGATGCCTCAAGATAAAAATACACCCAGAATTATCCTGAACACACCTCCCTGTTAGACCAGCACTCCCATGGGCGCAAATGTGGGCACAGGTGCCCTTGCTATTTAAACGATGCGGGTGCCGGGCGGAAAAATGACAACTGCGTCGGTCTTCAACTAGCAAAGACACTTGCGTTCAGGCATTGCGCTGCGTTGCGCCAGGTGCCAGATAGGGCCCCTATATGTTATTTTTAAAGCAATTTTTTGACAACTCTGCGAAGAAACGTACTATTAACAAAGCTTTCCAAAATCTAAATAGTTAACAAAAAGTGATGATGGCTATCTCAATCATTCAATGGTGTTGCATGAGTAAAAGCACTTGGGAAGAATGTTGGGGAAGAAAACAATTACGATTGTTATAAGCCGTTATCGATTCAAAGAATCTACATACACGATTGTACGGCCGGAGACAACAATCACGCTGGTGGAATAAATCATGCACGTCATCACAAAACTGCAAGTGAGAAACAAAAACCTCCCTCCACTTTTCCAGCACCATGTTTGCAACCTTTATTTTTAAAGACTAAAGTAGTAACAACTTCATATAGCACCCATGAAAAGCTATTTGGTCCAATCACTTATACAATGGTAATGTACACAATGATATAATGTTAACATTGTAGAGCACCACCTGTAACAGGTTTAGAGGGGTCTTAATCTATACTGTCTATTTTACCACTCACCTCAGCCGCCATCTACTGTACCTCACATCCATCTCACGTTCTCCTGACTCTGGACTCTCAGACACACTGCTGAATAAGTCAAATATTTCAGTCAGAGGCCATTTCCAGAGAAGTTGAGATATACAGTATCTACAGTGTTAGTGATCATGTAGGGCAGAATACGTACTAATGTACATCTTACAGTTCAGTCTGCTAATTTTAATTAAATTTGACCTTTTATTTAATCCAGGTAAATTGACTAAAAACAATTTCTTCTTTACAGCAATGACTTGGGAGCAATAAGCGTGTCTTGCCCAAGGACACAACGACATTTGGCTCAGTCGGGAATCGAACTGGCCACCTTCTGATTCAAGTCTGACTCCCTAACCACTGAGCTGTTTGCGCCCCTTTAATGATACATAATGATTCATAATGGCTCCAGAAATCTATCTTTATGCAAATAAATGTATATTTCTTCCTCTTAATGATAATACCATTAGAGCTAGCCATAGCAAATGGATGACAATTATGTGAAAGAACAAATTACTAAAGATAAATAAAATATCACGCTAGTTACCGCCAGGTTGACTAGTAGAAAGACCTGTAGGCTGGTTGCAGTACCACATTAGACACCTTTTGAACTGTGTAATGATTTTATCAGGTCAAAAATTAATTTCTCATCAGGGGCGGTGTGTTCATTAGGGCGATATGGGTGACGCACTGCCAAATGGGAAAATAAAGGATTTTTTTTCTAACCAATTCTATATTGGCAACAGCGTTATCAGTGTTCTAATCTAGATGGTTGATCTGCCACTAAATGTCCAATCAGGCTAAAGTCATGCTTTAAATGGTCCCGCCCTTTTTGGGGCGATTTCAGCGATGTTGAAAATCGCCCAAGAATTCACTCCTAGACTCTCATGTAAAATATGTTTTTCTTTCTAATATCAGAGCCTTCAATACAATCCCTATGGGTCCGGGAGGACATGCACAAATGTAATTTCATCATATGTAACATAACTAAAAAAATATCTTCAATCCATTAATACTATTGTCAAGATGGCTAGCGTTAAAAAGTGTGATCGTGTGGAAATGGTGGACGTTAGAAGAGGTGGATTATTTGCTTTCTCATCAATTTACTTTGTTGTCTTTGGAGGAAAAAAAATTATAAAGAGACTTGTAACATCCAATGTAACATCCAATGTACAAAAAAGGACAGACTACAAAAACGTTTGGTGGTAATTGTCTGAAAGCAAGAAATAGCTAACGGCAGGTGTAGCCAAGAATTCCCTACTCTGTTTGCCATGCTTACATTTTGGAGGAGACACGACTTGGACCAACCAAGGAATTGTGGATATATAACATTTATCCCAAACAATTAGGATAGCAATAAACAATAATGCAGCATAACTCAAATTGAAAGTAGCTATCAATTTTGGGAAAAGTGAATATAGGCTGAATCAATGCACTGGCTATGTGCTGTCTATTAAGCCAGACATCTTCCGAAATCCACTGGATTTTAAAGACTTGGTGATTCCCCAGTTTGTGTCCCAGAATGGACATTGATATGAGGTTCTCTTCAGATAAGGTAGGCCCAGGCCTATAGACCACTTAAAGACCATCACACTTGTTTCCTTTCCCTTTCCTGTCTACATTGCCTGTCTCTCTTCTATAGTTTATGCTGTGTTAACTGTACTAAATTGTTTTATTCAGGACATTATGTTCAACACAATGTGTTGCTAAACAGTTGTGATAAAAACTGTTGTAGTGTCTATTGGCAGTCTTTAAAGTTGGAACATGTTTTGTAGTGCATCCGTTGATGGCCCCTTCTCTGACATTCTAGAATATGATAGAGCATTATGAACTATAATGTAGCATATCATTCCATCATTCTTGCATGTGCTAATGTGTACATAGACATTTTGTCTGATGGTGTGTTTGTGTGTGTGTGTGTGTCTGTGAAAGACATATAGTGTTTTTTGCCATAAAGCCATTATTGTGGGTACTATTGTGTAGGGCAGGCTATAGTAACTTGGTATCTCGGATGTGGTGCAGATGGTTTAGTGGTTAGGGCAGGGGACCCGAATCCTTCCATGGAGGGCCTAGTGTATGCAGGTTTTCACTTTTACCTTGTACAAGGGTGATGGAGTAGCTCATTAGATGGTTAGGATCTCCCCTCACCTGGCAGTCTAGGTCCTAATTATGCTCTAATTGAAGGGAAAGACCAGCATACACTAGGCCCTCCATGGAAGGGTTTGGGGACCCCTGGGTTAGTGAGTCAGACTGAAGTAGTCATTTGCACATTAAGTCAGATTCTAGTCTACTGTTGTGTAAAGAGTAAAGCATGGAACGGATTTCTGGAAAGATTGGCTTTTTCTACTGAAGGCGAGTGGACTGGATTTGCAGCACGGGCACGGGCAGTCAGTCACTGATACTGAGACTCTTACTGGGAGAAATAGTTAACATGAGTCTGGTGCTTGTTTGGCATCTTAAAAAAACATTGGTTCCTTGGTGCCCCTCAGAGTTGTAGTGCCCCTGGACACTTGCCCATTTGCCCATATGATTAATCCGCCCATGGTCGTGCCTAAGAACACCTCTTATACGTGACTGCATGTTGCCCATACATCACACCACCTGATGTCGTATTGGTTGAATATAATATGTTAAAAGAAAGATGCTGAATCGTATCCATGCAGTATACATACCGTACATATTGGATATATTACATTCAGCATATGTGAGGTCAGAACAGGTCCAATGACTATGCATTTTAAATACACAAATATTTGTAGACATATAGTTCCAGTGCTCTATCTATACTAAGAACATTATATAAATAATTTCAAATTTTCTCAACATGCCAACTACTGCTTCATCTTTAATGAAGATAAAGTATTAAATGCTGATGCCAGAAAATGTATAAACACATCAAACACATGTCGAATTCCTGGTAACCTCTGGAGGATGACATCGGCAGTAAGTGACAAAACCTAATAGCATTTTGGACAAAATAATGCCAGACTAAAAGTTAAACTGTCCGGGTCAAAAAGCCAGGGTTAGTCCGTTAGCGACAAGACACAGAGCCTCACCGTTTGCCTTGATGGTTAGCACTAACACTCTTGTTCACAAACTGGCAGACCTCTGTGTTCCTGACTCCAAGAAGACATTCATAATCACAGAATGACTCAGTGACTCAGGGAAGACATGACCTCCTCTCTCTGTCTGCTCTCACATACATTCCCCCATCCCAGTGACCTCATTTATTCATCTTGCCTTGAAGAACCCAATTCTGGAAGAGTAAAAGAGACTCGACTCTCCGTCACAAATTTGTAGCCGGAATGGATCGGTTGCCAAGGGCTGTCCACACAGGAAGTGTATTCATTCCTTCCGTAATGTGCTATACTCTGTCTCTGGGAAAATTATCCAATCCCTGGACAGGACTTTGGGTCATTCAGGGGACATTGGGTATAAATCTACCCAGATACCCTGGCCTGCTGGTCAGGACTGTCAACTTAACAAGGGCATGGTAGTGTTCTGACAGTGATGAGGTAAGTTAATAATTGGGCGTCTAACATAAATCAGGGTGTATGCACTTTCATCATGTCGAATTCACTACATGTTAAGATGTCATTAATGCTTCTAGGAATGCAATTTCATACCAATTTCAAGGTTCACATGCACCACAAACCTTGGAAAACTTTCACTGACTGGGAATGTGTTGGTGAGAAAGTTGCATTTTTAGGACAGACACTTCTACCAAGGCTATGGCATATATTATCAGGAAATGCAGGCGTGAAGTTTTGAAATGAGAATTCCCCTGTAGGCTTATTTACAAAGCAACACTCACCAGCCAAACCCTTTGCCCTTGAGCAATGTACATACTGTCACTTTGTTCCGGTAAGTCACTCTGGAAGAAAGTAAGGATCTGCAAATTGACTCAAAAACTTTACTATTTCAATATTACATCTACTACAGATGGTTCGTTGTTAATAACATACTTGTTACATGTGTTTAGGCTGGAACATGGGTTGCACATTTGGATTTGTTTAAACAGTCAAGGACTTCACTATGTAATGAAATACCTAAGTAAGCTACAAACATTATTTTGAATTGGCTAGAGTTTATTTTTATCAAAGTTTCTTGGCTACCTTCCTTGATGCTCTCCTCTGCTAAAAGCTCAACCTGCAGGGCACCCGCACAAACAGTTACCCATATGGAACTTTCTGGCATCTCAAATTTCGCCTCAGTAGAAATAATATTTTATGTTCAAATTATTTTCCTTCTTTTGATGTAGTGCCAAAAACCTCCAGTCACATTTTTAAGTCTTAAAAATGTTAGGAAAAACCTTCAGATAGAACTTGTTTACCCTCATGACTAGAAGTGTAACAGACCAAATAAATGTGAGGGATTCAGAGCTTAAGACATTAGATGGCTTAAAAACCAAACACCTGAAGCACTTAATCAAAGTGTTGGTGCTATATGGTTGGTCCTTCAATGTCCTGGCAAAGAAACTGTTCGTTGAACAAGTTTGAGCTTACCGAGTTCAGGTCAAGGCTGGACTGCACCCACTCCTTTGCGTCATTGTACTCGTCTAGTAATCCCATTATATAGAGTGTATCCAGAGAATCCACGATAGAGGCACCCCTCAGACCACCTGCAAACACACAGGACACGGAGGTCAGAATCTTGGAAGACATGCTTGTTCAGAAAATATAAGTCATGTAGCATACACAAGTGCCAACACTGCAAATGAACATACAGCAAAACAGTGATTATACTCTCAAAATATAATCCAAAAAGGGTTCTTCATTTATTTTTACGAGACTTTTCTTTTATTCAATGACAACCATTTTTAGTGACATATGGAACCCTTTTGGAGATCCTTTATGACTCCTCAGTAGAAAGATGTTTATATGCATATGTATCGTTCTGTATGTAACAAAAAAGGTTACTTCTAGGGACCATAAAAAGGGTTCCCCTTGGGGACAAATAAATAACCATTTTGGAGTCTATTGGTCAGAGTGTTTGAGTAAGTTGGACCAGAATGTGATTGGCGCTTGGATAGTTTGGTGTATGCAACTTTTATCTTGAATTCAGAAGTGACAATGTACAGGCTAGATGAGAAGCATCTCACACCGACAATTAAAACCCACGACTAATTATGAATCAAATTTTGTCTGTGATCCTTTGCGGCAAGTATTGATTAAAGAACATTAACAGTCTAGACAGTTGCATTGCCAATCGTATTCACTGCAGGAACTGTGTTCCCTCTGCTCCAATGACTTGTTTTAGATGCACTTCATTTGAGGTTATTAAATTCCCTTTGCAACCTTAATGAGAAATATTCAGAGGCTTTTATTCAATAGTGCAGCCCTTAAAAGGAAATGGATGGTATTTTTCTCCTCGTGAAAATAAAAATATGCAAACATGTCTGGGAGTAATGGAAGGAGCTGTGAACAGACAAATCAGTGTCCGTATTGTGTTGGTGAGCCAAACAGTAGCACTCAAGGCACATCAGTGAAAGCCTAAGAATACTAAAAGAAAGAGTCCTAACTAGGCCACCATACACCAGCACATTCTGCACTGTTAAATCAACACTGTCAGTCTTATTTTTAACAGTGGTCTCATGAACAATATATGGGCAAGAGTTTTCTAATTTTAAAAAACACTGTGAAGTGTAAAGACATTTACACATTTCCCAGAGTGAGCTGCCTTTAAAAGTCAACTTGATTTGTCAGTTATAGTTAGAGATATATTGTAGCTTCTGCATTCATAATTTTTTTCAGTCTGGTGGCCTTCACCAAGTGTAACCGTTAGCAAATATGTTACTATTAAAATTGAATTCCTTAAACGATACAATATGTAATAATTCCCCACATTTTAAATCACTCTCAATACAACCATAATGAAATGGCAATGACCAGGGAATAAATGGCTAAAATAATTAAACAAGGTGAGGTAAAACTTTGGTCAGGATTTGGCATAAATTTTATTTTTGCACTGTCACCTTAAAGGTGTGGAAAATTGCTACTCACAGGAGCTTAAACATTTATGGCCACAACAACTGTGAATGACATAAAACAGGGAGTATAACAGTTTAACTAAAAACTAGTTGTGCTGTCCGCACCAGACAATAGAGAGACAGAAAACTATCTGATAAATAGACTATATGACCAAACGTATGTGGATGCCCCTACTAATGGTGAATGAGGGATAATGGTCTGGGGCTCATTTTCAGTGTTAGTTTGTGCTAGGCTAAAAAAAAATGTGGAAAGCCTTCACAGAACAGTGGTGGATGTTACAGTATAGCCGTATATACAGTATATTGGTGACCAATATTAATGCCCATGGTTTTAGAATGGGATGTCCCACAACTCGTATGGGTGGTCAGGTGTCCACATACCTTTGCCATATAGTGTATAATAAGAGGTTATACCAGCCTATGAAGAGCTGGTTCAGGTGCTTGGGGAGGGGCTTTTGGACGATAACAAGGCATCACCTTAAATATTAAATACTCCTCCACATACACTGGATTCAAGTTAGCTGACACTTCTTGCTGATTGGCAGCAAAGTTGATTGACAGCGTACTTGGGTGGGACCAGGCTCTCACAATATTGCAGGTTTGGCTTTTTGTACGCTCTGCATGTTTGCTCACATATAAGATTAGGTTTAGAGCACTAATGTCCTCTGTTTTATTGTTTAGAAATACGTTCTCTCCTTATTATGAATGCATGTGGTACTGAAGAAAAATATGTTCTTTCATACATAGCTAGGCACAGACCCTACACTGTAAAAAAATATTTGACTCAGTTAAGTTGGCAAATTTAGGAAAATTGCGGCAAATTTAGGAAAGTTGCGGCAAATTTAGGAAAGTTGCACCTAGTTTAGGAGTTAAGTCCACATACGAGTGAACTTAACTCCTAAAGTTGCTGCAACTTAACTGAGTCAAAGCATTTTTTGAGTGTAATTTCCATGCCACAACAACCCACTTGCTTCCAGTTGTCAGGCAATTGTAAAAAATAGACATTCACTTTCCTCAAAATATCTGTGGCATTCAGCTACTGGATATGACACTGTAACTTGTTAACAGTACGTCTCTTGATTATCACAAGTTTGTACAGAGAGTGTAGCATTGACTATATGAATATAGAATGGAGTTATTCAACAACAATACTAGAAACAGCCAAAACTGGTACACTATATATTCACTGATGATTGACACAAATGCACAATGCATTGTTTGCCCTTAAATATTGAGCAAACACACTGTCCCTACATACATTACAAACAGGGTTAAAAATTAGCACCATTTACCAGTCAAATGCTGGTCAATTATGCAGATGGCTGGTGGATTTGCTTCACTCACCAGCTAAAAAACAATAGTAATCTATTGAGTGGCTGGTAAAATTTGAACATTCACTAGCCGTTTGGCTAGTGGATGAAAAAGTAAATTTTGAACCCTGATTACAAAATGCTGTAATAATTGAACAAACAATTCAGTATACTGAAAATACTGGGTAGAAAATGGTTATAACATTATCCACACACATTTCCACCCTGAATTGTACTGAAAGGGTACTATTAAATTATAACTATTTTTGGTTTAAATTGTCAACAAGATTCAATCAAAATTGGACTTTCCTTTTAATCTAACCATTGCCAGGGGGCAAGGGACAACACCTCTGATTTTGGGGACTCAGTATAGCAACCTTTAACTTACTGTCAGGATTTCAGGTGATGATTCAAAGCATTAGACCTAAAGCAATAAATAGCTGTGGTGGTTTCAAAGAACATAACATGTAAGCTGTTCAGCAAAGAACAAATTTTCCAACCTTGGATTTCAACTCAACTCCCTGCTCAAAAGATTTTAATGAGACACGAACTGAAGAACAAAGAGTCATTTTGTGAAATGCAAAGAAGGGTTATTGTAGTAATGAGTAACCATAGAACTATTAGCCTTCACAAATAACCTTTGAGGCACCCACATTTATGTGGGCAGTCTGCCGTCATCACAATAATCACCAAAGGTTTTCCTACTTTCCTACTATTTAAAAATGTCTTTATATAATAAAATGTTCAATTCACAAAAAAAACTATTGTGCAACCAACAATAATTTTGGATATGTGATGAAGTGGAGAAGTTGTAATATAGAAGGAGATTTTATTTTGAATACAAAATCATAACCTGTGTTGATTATGCAAACAGCTATGCGTGTTTATTTGTATTGTCTTTTGTTGCATGAGGAAAGGCCTTCATTTCTAGCTGAGTTGAATTATAACAACCACAAATCAGACATACCAAACTCATCTAAGTCTTCCTAAGTCTCACAAATATATTAGTATGAATTGGAAAGCTGTCAGAAAATCAAGCAACAAAACTATTGCTCATCTAGGGCCAAAGAAGAAAATTACACTGTCAGGGTAAATTTACCTACTGAAGTAATGAAGGTATTTTATTTCCTATGATTCAGTTTAAATATGAACACAATTGTATTTTGATCTGGCTAGAACACAAAGAGCCTAGTCATTGACCAAAAAATGACATTTACATAAATCACCAACATAAAAAACAGAGAGAAAGCTACTGCCACTGTGCACTACATAAATATCACTTAGACGATACAGAGGGTTTACTGTGATGTTATTGCTAACCCATAACATCTGCGGTTGGATTATCTTGTGTATTCACATGTCTGAATACTTTGTGTGGAATACCATTAATAAGAAGAAGCTAAACAAATAACCAATTACAAATATATATAATTATATACATATATAAAAGACTTTCAAACATACAAGACAAACATGACACCACAAAGCTCTCCCTAAAGGAGCAACAGCTCCAGACATTTTTGTTGTCTTTCATTTTTGAATAATTCATGTTTGTTTGGGCGGGGTCTGTCATCCAAGAGCCTCTGACACCGATAAAGTAATCAGTCGGGGGACTAGGAATATAGGAAAACAGGACCTAAAGAATAACCAAATTGTATAGCTTAGTCCAATCCAGTCGATTGCAATTGAAACAGTCTGCATTCTGAGTCAACCCTTAAGCTATAACAAAGCAACAGTAAGTCCAAGGAAATAATTCTGTTCACAATGACAGAGAGCTTTAGTTTTTATGTAGCTACTAACTCTACTAACAGTTCACTTTTTATCAAGACTGGGCATTTTTCACAATGCAAGGACATTTGATTTGTTCCCCTTTCATCAGTCTCTGGTATTAGCTGGGTACTGGCTAGTTCTGTCTTCAGCCAGCATCAATCAAATGAGGGGTGGGGGGTCATTCGAAATTCTGAGACAGTTGTCATGTCAACAGAGCTGTTCACGCAGCTCCAAGCAGTGTTATGGCAATGCTAAATGGGAGATATGTACACAATAACATAATTGATGCACTTGTAATGCTATCTGAATAGAAATTGCATAAAAACACAGATTATTTCACTGTGTTCAATCTGCTTGACGAAGTTCTTTTAAAAAGCTGTCAGTAAAGGCGGGATTATAAAAAAGCTCCTGGCCCACTTCTCTCTGTTCAGAGTTCAGGGTAGTAAATATTAATATTAAATATTAAAAACATTTAAGTCATTTTGACAGCAAGGCAGCTTCATTATGGCGGCCAGGGATTTAATCCTCAACCAAACAGGATTCTAGATAGATAAGTTACGACTGAAAGGCTGAGAATGCAACGAGACTATACTCAAAAAAGTTGTTTCATGGCGAATCCATGTGGATCCTTCACATGAAAACTGTGTGGCAACACATAACATTTTTTAAAGAAAATATGAAGGGTATTTCAAAGAACTCATGTTAATTGTTGCGGAAACAAGGCCAGCCTACTACAGCAACTTCCATTGTAATGCAGGGTTTCCCAATTTTAATAGAGATTTTTCTACAGTAGGTAAAGTATCTGATCCTGGTGAAAAACATGGTACTTATCGGCAGCTGTCATCTAGCTTGCCTTTTGAGTAATGAGTAAGAAATCACAGGGCAACAAAGCATCACAAGAGGCAAAGGCAACATAACACAAGAGGCAAGGCAGGGAGTAATTTTGCCCAGTATTGCTTCTCTCCCAAGTCATTTAAATTTGACCAGACTGAGTTGTGGTGGGCGACTATAGTTCTCCTTGTCTGCTGTGCCTTCGGTGGCGGAGACAGATGTTCAACTCTATTATCATCATACCAGCCCTCTCCCTTAAACCCCACTGTAGCATTGCTCTGTCTTTCCTTACATTGGCCATTTAATTTATTTTCCCTACAGTCTAAATAATCAAATCAAACCTGCAGCCCTGGTTACCTGGAAGGCCTTTCATGTTGTTGATCTTTCACCCAAACGCATTACCGTTAAGGTCAGCTGATGAAATAAATTGGCAGAGGTGACATGAGGGATTCGCTGCATAATGGCCCTGCCCAAACTGCCAGTGCATTACAGCAGCAGGTCCCAACCAAACCACTGTCACTAATACTGAAGGAGCCACACTCAGCCATATTCTTCATCTACGACATCTATAAGACTGACACTCTTATCCAGAGAGACATACAGTAAGTACAGGGACAACCCCTGGAGCAACTTATGCAAAGTGGCTTGCTCAAGGGCACAGCAATATCTGGTCCATGATTGGAATAGCAAGCTTCTGTATTCAAGTCACTAACCATTCAGTGCCCTTGATGCTCCATTTAAAAAGGCTTAACTTTATTAAAAATACATGTTTAAAACAATAAAATAAAATCACAGACCACCTTTAGTGTTGGCTAAAAACCAATGTACTATGGACCCTGGGTCTTATTTAAGGTCCATTAACTGTAACCCTTATTGAAGTGCAGTGCTTTTCACACTCTTTACTACATTTCATAATTTTTATGCATATTCCAACTCCAAGTGGTATAAACTGGAATGCTTATTGAGTTTAAGCACATCAGGTGATGGGTATTTGTATAATGAGGGAGGGTGTGGCCTAAGGAGATCAACACCCTATATCAATGTGTGCATAATTATTAGGCAGCTTCTGTTCCTCAAGCAAAATGGGCCAAAAAGGAGATTAAACCAATTTAGAGTCTTTCAGAAGGATGCAGCACTCTTGGAAATGCTAAGAAGTACAAGGTGTTCACAGCTCAGAGACGGAAGGCTGAAACCCGACCACCACTGAACCAGACACACAAGTTGAAAGGTCAAGACTGGGCCAAGAAATATCTGAAGACAGACTTTTCAAAGGTTTTATGGACCGATGAGATGAGAGTGACTCTTGACAAAGATCGATTGGCCCGTGGCTGGATCAGTAACGGGCACAGAGCTCCACTTTGACTCAGATGCCAGCAAGGTGGAGGTGGGGTACTGGTATGGGCTGGTATTATTAAAGATGAGTTAGTTGGACCTATTCGGGTTGAAGAAGGAACTCAACTCCCAAACCTACTGCCAGTTTTTATAAGATACTTTCTTCAAGCAGTGGTACAGGAGTCAGCATCTTTCAAGAAGAACATGATTTCTATGCACAATGCTCCATCGCATGCATCAAAGTGCTCCACTGCGTGGCTAGCCAGTAAAGGCCTTAAAGATGAAAGAATAATGACATGGCCACCTTCCTCACCTGACCTAAACCCTATTGAGCACTTGTGGTCCCTTCTTAAACGGTTTATTTACGGTGAAGGAAAACAGTACACCTCTCTGAACAGTGTCTCGGAGGCTGTAGTTGCTGCTGCACAAAAAGTCAACCGATCAAGAAACGGACAGTCACTTATGACGGTAATGAAAAGAAGGGTGGTTTATTGGTCACTGATTTGTTTTGAAATGTCAGAAATGTTTATTTGTCATTTTAGAGTTGTTCGTAGATATTCTCCAAAGAAAGCCAAGACCTCACTTTTACTTAAATATTCAGGTTTGACTTTGATTTACATTTTGGATTGACCGAGAGCACCGTAGTTGTTCAATAATGAAATGAATCCAAAACAATATAACTTGCCTAGTAAATTGTGCACACAGTGTATTATCAGAAGTCATGGTAGTTATCATATGCAATAATTATGGTCCTACTCTGCGAAAGGCAAATTACACTAGTGACATTAAGTCCTGCAGGCTGTGTGAACTCAATGAAACAAAGTTACCTTTATATTTAAAATTTGCTTCCGCCCTGTCCACTGACAGTAACTGATAAGTACTTTCAAAGCATAATATTCACTATTGTTGTTTGTGAACGACACTCCTTATGCATAGTGAGAATGTGACTGTGGCATTGCAAGTTGATGACAAATCAAGTTCGAGAGCACCCAAAGAAAGAAAAATAGACACAGATATCTAATACCCCCCAATCCCGGCAGCGGCACATATCGGGGGAGCACCGAAGCATGGAAAATTCTATTGAAAACCGCAGCACCAAACCACAGATGATTGATAGACTCAGAAGAGGGAAGTAGCAGATCAATCCATCACACAGCACTGCCAGGGCTCCACAGTTAAGCTCAAAAAGAGACCTTATTTATTTCAGAGGCCCTTCAAACGCACTCATAAAAATGCTGGGTTAAAAGCTATGCACAGAGTAAATATTAAATATTGGACGGAACTGAATTTATTTTCAGAAAAAGTAATTTACTTCATAGCCTTAACTAATCAAAAATATATTAAATTGTTGGAAATTAGCTTGGCAGCCATGTGTGCTACTTTTCAAATTAATATGTTGTGAATCTCATAATAAATACTGTAATGTGCAATGACATTGTGTACTCACATTTATGAAAATGAATGATATTTACTATCACAGGTAGCCAAATCGAAATCCCTATTAAGCCATGCCTCCAGGTTTCTGACGCGACCTGATGGAGCTTAGCTCAATAACCATGCATTGATTATCCAACCTGGCTTTGTCATTGGTTTACTCAGTGACACGACTGCTGTTTCAAAATGAATTATTGTGTAATGCCGGTTGATCACTCAACTGAAACATATCACATAATTTGTTAAAAATCCTTACCAATTAATACTGAAAAACCCTAGGCCTATTAAATACTATAATACACTGTGATAAACTGGTTTGATATTCTCCCGTATTCCATTTTGATTAAAAAAAAGCCGACACTGCAACTGCTATGCTCTAGACTTGGCTGTGTAGAGGAAAACTCTAATTACTTTAATATAAATATGACTGATTCTAATTCCATTAACCTTAGCAAATCAGGAGTGTTTGTATGAGAGGGACCTTTATATTGCTGTTTTGCTATCTTAGTTAGGACCGAATATCACCGCGATAGCAAAACCAAGAAAGTATGGTAACGTGAAGTGGAGACATACTGTATGGCTGTCCTCATTTTGACAAGATGCTTTCTCTGATTTTGTGTTAAGTTGAGGCATAGCTTTAATATTATGCTTAGCATTAAGTATAGGTATAATGTAGCTATAAAAGGTTTTAGGGTTGGGGTTAGGGAATTTTTCTTTCTAATGTTAATGAAATTCCGGTCCTGACATACTGTAGATGTATATTATATTTGGCAATGAGTGAGGAAGGTTGCATGTGTCTTAGTATGTATCATATGACTTATGATATATTGTAAAATCTTTGAAGATGATCATTTGGTCAATTTGTGGCTTGGATTTTCAAAATAATATAAAACTGGCTGCTTTTTTCTGTTGGCAATCACAAACATTTTCTGTTGTCAGGAAATCAACATCTAACATTATATGGCATCACAGATTTATATTGTATGAAAGGGAGCAGTATGGAGCTAAAAGAGTCTCAATAAAGATAAATGCACACACTACATTCACATATGCACACGCAGGATTCATACATGCACACGCATGATTCATACATGCACACACAGGATACTACCCTGGAAATCCAGAGTTCTCACGAGAGCACAATTTGAATTTGCTCAGCAAGTTACTCTGGCACCGAGTAATTCTGCTCATTAAATATGCCCTTGTATCCGAGCTGCACCAATCACATCGGTGTATCTGATATAGGCGTGCCAGAGGCGTGTTAAACAGATGACGACACGACAGCTCTGCGACCTCAAAGTCATTAGTAAACATTGTAAGATCGCTATGGATTAACACCAGTTGTTTAAAACGACTTGGGGCACTACAATGAACGAGTTAGACTTGGCTTTTTGTCTAAAAGAGGAACAAAAGACGGGGCTCGAATCGTTCCTTTTTTATAAAAGGACGTTTTTGCTGTTTTGCGACCTGATACGGCAAGAGTTTTATCTACCAGTTAGCTCCGCCATAGGGTTAGTGAAAACCCACTGGTGATTGGTCGTAGTGTTATCCAATTGCGTA